>JASDQU010100630.1:23227-38105 GCA_032191745.1 Picea mariana | reverse complement strand
CCACTGTCCAACAATGGACTCAAATGCATTATGTTATATGTTCATTTCTACTTCAGTGAGGCTAAGTTCATTGAATGCAAGGTCTCCAAAAAATTCCCAACAATAATGTAATGCTACCTTGCTACAAGAATATGGGAAACATTCACACCTTATTACCAATGATTCTTCTCATATGCTATGCAGTCCAATCAAAATGATGCACAACGTAGTAGGAAAATAGTGGTAAAGAGATACCAATAATTTATGTAGCTAATCCCATGATGCAAACATCTTGGGGAGAAGGTAGGACGCTATAATAAATAGCATGATTTGAATAAATTTACCATGTTACATCACATGGAAGGAACCAAATATGCCACTTCCTTGCTTGAATATATGCCCATGTAGATTTGAAGCATAAGAGGACAAAATTGATGGGAATGAGGCAATTGAAAAAATCGTTTATAGGGTCACGTGAATTTTCATTGGAAGGCACAAATTACAAATCATTTTACCACCCAACACCCATACCATGCTCAATAAACACTCACACACCCACCAAAAAATACATATGGTTTTCATATGGCCACATACAATCTCAACCCTCTCCCATAAGACACCCATGGTCACACATGCTCCTTCTCTTGTTATGTATAGCCTCTAAAAAATGGATTGGATTAGGATTGTCTTAGGATTGGCTTCCTAATATGCCACATGGCCTCCCTCAAACAATTATTTTCCATCTAGCAATCACCTGAGACAAGGAAATGCCATTCCTCATCAATAAAAGTTAAAATTGGCAACTCGGCTAAAAGTGAAATAGTCACTTAATGGCCATTGTAGATATTCAATTTTAAATAAAAATAGATGGTGGAGAATAGAGAGATGTTGCTAATCTTGAATTTCTAAGGAGAATGAAAATGTGAAGGAAATCCACAGAACTACAAAAAATATTGAATTCTCACGCCATTAAAATAACCATGTAGCAATTAAATATGAATAAGAGCAGTATAGAAAACACATATGAGAGATCCTCGCTACAAAAAAAATCAATCACAACAATTTTACCCTAGAAACCCAAATGGGAAAACTGGCTTCAAATGGTTTCTCAGTCTATTTCAACAATCTATGGTTACAATGTTGTTCATGGCTCTCTATGTATACACCCCTCCTTGGCCAAAATATCCTTTAAACGTGAAAGTAAAATGAGAAATAGGGAGAGTTGGGGTAATGAGAAGGCCAATAAGCATGACCTTTCACTTCCCATTCCTTAGTCTTTTCTCTGCTATTATTATTTTACGTTTTCATTCATTTCTCTTTATTTTTTCTCTCTCTTTTTTCTTATTTACATTTACATTTTCATTGTCTTTTACATAGTTACTAACCTTAATTAATCACTTAATTAGCTTGCAGGTACCGAGTCTTACAACCATTTTCTTGTGAATCCATTTTGGATCACACCTCCCCATTGAGAGGAATTTTGATCTCCAAAAGCTTAGAGGAAACCAATATAGATCAATGTGCTTTCTACCTACTTCTGTGGAACATGGCTCTGACTCTAGCTCCTAGCTACAACTCTAACTCTAGATATAGATCTGGCTCGTGGCTCTAGCTTGTGGCTCTAGCTATTGACTCCGGTTTCTAGATATGGCTCTAGCTCTGGTTCCTATCTCACTTGTTCCTACACTATAGAATTATTCTCACTAACTCTTAGCTCCAAGAAATCTCTAGATATGAACTCTGCAATCAAAATTCATTCCCATCTCTCTTAGACTTGGAGATAGCCCATCTTGTTAGTCAATGAAGCCAAGTCAAATTATGTTTGCAATCTACCTAACAAAATGTGCATGTTATTAGTAAATGTTGTTACTATCATATGTGTTTTTGTTTTAAATAAGAATAAGAATATTAATGTAATTTAATATCCTTAAAATAAGAACATTAACTTAAATTCATTTGAATTTTAAATTTAAAGATTATTTTTCATTTTTAATGTTCAATAGACTTAAAGTTAAAAACGAAATTATGGTAGTTTTTAACTATGAGTAAGAAAAATAAAATGTCCAATTTTCTTATATACTTAATATATATAAAATTACAAGGTGGAGGGTGTGGGGGGTCATTCTTGATCCCGAGGGAAACATGGAAAATACTTTTAAATGGGGATTGGGTAAAGCTACAAAACAATCAAGAAGAAGCATTTTCTCTATTCCAAGGGTTGAGGATCATTGACAATAAGCACATCAAAAACCTAATTGTCATTAGGGATTTGTCTCCAATCATCAAACTAATGCAAAAGTCCTTCCCTTCGAGTAATAACACTCTAATAAGAATAATCATGTGAATCAAGAAAGAAGTTGCCAAGTTTGAGAGTGTTGATTTCGATCATGTACTCAAGATGCTCAACCATCAAGATAAAAACCTATCCAATAAGGTAACTCTTATGGAATGTGGAAAACTAAGGTTAAAATGAGGGGATGTATATTACCCTACCCCCTAAGTTGTATGCCACTAATATTTATGATGAGTGCTTGCATGTCAATCACTTGGCACGAAAACTCAATGCGGGTGGTTGTATAGCATAGTCGGTGGCCAAGGCATATTCACCATGTCATCCCATCACACACACAATTTTTAATGTGGGTTTGTTCTCATCAACCACTTTGGAACATGAATTTCCCATGGGATAATGACACTAACACATGAGGAAATGTGCTTTATTGTGGTTTTGTGGCTCATGTTTATTGTTGGACATATTGTCATTTATATATTTCCATTGATGTCAAGAGTCATGATAAGTTGTTATGATGGAAACATGAATCAGTCATGAACAATTATATAGTTGGCATTAGTGTCAAGATGGCCAATAAGGTATGTCCATGTGTAATGAAGGATCAATGATTATTGTGGTGGGAAATACCCCCATAGACTAGCATTTAGGGTTATATTATGCATGCAGATAAGACCAAAAGAATCATATTTTCTACTGTCGTCCCAGACCTAATCCCCATTTCTTTTAAGAAAATGCATGGTTAAATGAACATACCTTGTTCCAGACATTCGATGTTGATCCTTCTTCACACTTGATCGCTTGCTAGCAGCTATCCTCCCAAGACTAAACTGCGTACAAAACAAGCAACAAACTCTACATGCATTTGTTCTACAGATTAATGGGTTAGAGATTCAAACATATATTCACTAAACTATGAAGAACTCATATAGTGGGACGGGACAAGCATTTCTTTATTATTAACTTTAATGAATCAACTTACAATGTCGAGACCGGCCACTGCTCCGCGAACTTGATCCTGGGCTCCTCTTCAAATGTCCTCCAACTTCTTTGCTTTGTATCTCTCTTTGCACAAGGATGGCTAAAGGGTTGGGACAATGGGAATGTGCAATTGGGTAGAGTTTCTTTACTCCTATTCTCCTCTTCCAAATAGGATCCCTAACCCTTCTTTTATAGGCTAGAAGAAGCTAGGTATTTGGATGAACCCTTGGCCATGCATGGCTGGAAGATTTAGTTAACTCACCCAAAGTTGTCTGTTCCGTCGACAACTTTCCTTTTTTCGTGATTTTGTAGGTACACGCGGGCTGTTTTAGTTCAACTAGTGTGTACACGCATTCAGTAAAGTGTAGCTGCGAACAATACATAGCGGAGCTACATCTCGAAATAAAAAAGATATACATGTAGAGTATCCATCTTCTTAGAAGCTGATAAGGCCTGATGGTTGGAGATGAGGTCTTTAGAGCTCGAGCAACAACTTCAAAATCTTCAAAACTCGAGTAGGAGTGTAATATGAGTGTACAAATTCACTACTCAAAGGTCTTCGATGGCTCGTCGGTCATGGACTAGAGAATCTTGATGATTAGGCTGAAGGCTTCATTGATTTCAAACAAAGACTTGATTGGACATTCAGGATGGACGGGTATGAGGGAAAGAGACAAATTGCAGAGGGGCCGACTCAGGCTTGGTAGAAACTTCCCTTGGACAACAAAATGACAAATGATGAGACTTAGGCAGCATGGCATTAATCATAAGTTTACGAAGCAGGAGGCAACGCAAACTCTCCATATGTTTGGAAGAATAACCAAATGGAGGAGGACACAACTCTATGTAGCGAGAACATCTTCCTAAGGTCGTATTACATCCCATAGTTTGATGTACAAACAGACAGATGTGCTTTATCCAAGGGCGACTCATTATGCTGCCAATAAAGAAAATACTTTTCCCTTCCTCTTTTTGGGGTATATTTGATTTTTTTGTCTTTTTCAATAATTTTGGAAAAAGAATAAAAGAATGTTAAGTTACAATGGAGGAATGAGTGTTACAAACATACAAGTTCAAGGTGAAAGGACAAGACTGATGTTCAGAATAATGATACTCCAGAAAAATCCTCTGGGGGCCAAGGGTGTTAATATGTAGAAGCAAAGTGCTACAAGGCTATCGTATAAGGTATGCAAACACGGTTAACAAAACACACAATTGTAACGTCCTTCGATGTAAGTTTAATGAGCCCAGAGATGGTAAGCTCAGTGGTTTTTCATATTTAGAGAGTCTGAAAAAACGTAAAAGGAGACTCCATTGGGGTACCTTTTTCGAAGATAGTCTAGTTGGTTCTAAAAAAGGGGTAAGCTAGCACCGAAAAGACGTCTATTCAAAACCATTTTAACGAGTGTGAGAAAGACAAGATCACTCAGCCATTTTTTCATTTTTAAGGAGTCTGAAAAAAGCTTAACTATGGACTCTGTTAGGAATGTTCTTCTGGACCAGTTTAACGAGTGTGAAAGAATAAGGTCACTCGACAATATTTTTAATTTTAGGGAGTCTGAAAAGAGCTTTACTATGGACTCTGTGGGGGTTCCTTTTTCGTAAATTTAGTCCCTCAGGCCCGAAAAAGGGGTAAAATGATACGTGAAAGTATTCTTCTAGAGAACTGAAGTTCCATAGAGTATACCTTTGTTTGTACAGTTGACCGTCCAGACCGAAAAAGGGGTAAACCACTGTCGGACAGACGTGACTTCAAATTTCAGTTTAACGAGCGTGAAAGGCCACAAGATCGCTCGACAGTCTTTTCATGTTTAGAGGGTCTGAAAAGGGCTTAAAAGAAAACCCATTATGTCTTTTGGGAGTCCTGAGGGTGAGGTCAAGAGAGAAAAGGAATCATGCAAATGAGGCTCAAACTCGTAACCAGGAAAAACTACAAGGACTCCTGACCCTACAGTGATTAGAGACAACATGGATACCATAATGCAACCAGGATCTACCTAGGGCATCCATGTTCCGGTAAGCTCTACCACCAAGTCACGACACTTCTAAAGTAGCTATGATGGTTCTATGTCGCAACCTGATGGGATCGATCCTATGGCAAAGGAAAAAGACAACGAGATACAAAAGTCAGGGTAGAAACCTAACCTATATGCTCAAGTTGATCGTCGAAAAAAAAAAATTCACGAACCGTCGAAAATTTCCAAAAACTCAAAAAAACTGTCCCGAAACTCGATCAAATCCCTCCCATGCAACTCCAAAATCACGCTAAATGGTTTTGGGTTTAAAGAAAATGATAAGGGAGGCCAAAAAAGTGACAAAAAGAGGCCAAGAAGTCTATAAATAGAAGCTGACAGCTCATTATCACCACTGCTACTTTGGAAATTGACTCTGGAGCCAAAAGACCCCCTTTGATAAAAGTGGTGATTCCGAGAGCTACAGTGGATGAAACGAACTTTTGTCTGGACCAAGTAAGTACAAAATCTCCTATCTTGTATTTTAAGTCTTTCTTTTTGCTTTAGATTTCATTTGTTGGGGGGGAATTGACCTTTAAAAGTTTGGCCCTAGGTCCACGCGGGTTGTCTCAGGACAGGCCACATGTACATTCAGGTAGAGTAAACTCTACACGTGTGTACACGCGACTGTCACTATTACAGCCCGCGTGGACCCCCTTATTGAATGAAAAAGGCTTAAAAATCAAGGGTTAACCCTCCTAAACCTTGGTGTTTTGCAGGATGTATGTCCACTAGAGAGAAAGAGAGCATGAAGAGGTTAGTGAGTTGGTCGGGGAAGACCCCAATGTTGTGGCTGCTTTGATGCAATGTGGGTTACTCAAGTTTTTCCTATGTCCTTTTATGCGGGCACAACCTAGGCTATTGAATGCCTTGGTTGACTAATGGCATCTAGATGCAGAGGTATTCATGTTAGAGGGGCAGTCACTAGTGCCCACGACCGAGGACATTTATTTTTTGATTGGCCTCTCCTCGAGAGGGGAACCAGTCAACTTCCGGACTTTTCCTTCGGGGACGCATAACATAGTGGAATTGATAGGTATTTACTGTGTGGATGATACAGACTGCTCGAGCTCGCAAGTTCCCATAAGCAATATTACTGACTTATCGCTATAGGCGATAGTGTTGCTTATTGGGCGAATCACTAGTTCTGCGGCTCTACATCAGGCGTTCCATGCACAGATGAACTGTGCAGTCTAGTGCTTAAATGCACAATTTTTTGATTGGAGTACCACATTGCTTGAGTGTATGAAGAGGCAGTTGACAGATTGTCGTTTGTGGACACAGAGGAACTTTGGGTTCGAGACCGTTCTGTGTTTGTTCTTCTTTGAGAGAGTTTCGAGTTTTTTTCCTTGAGTAGTGGTACAAGGACATCAGGCCTCTCTTCCTGCTATGTGTAGATGGGAAGTTTTGTTGCCACGATAGGGTGATGGAAGGATTAATGAGTCCTTTGATGATGATTTCTTCACCTGCCTATCATGGCAGATGTCAGTTATTGAGGATTAACCATATGCAGGGATTGATTTTTAGAGGGATCCTGAGATACCCGTACCTCCTGGTGAGGAGCGAGGAGAGATGGGTAAGTCTCCATCATTTTTTTTTTGTTGAACATATGTAATTTTTATGTTGTTTTTGTTATATATATCATTTTTTGTTATACCAGAGTATTTGATGGATATGTGTTTGTTGTGTGCAAATGTGCGACCAATAAGACCGGCTAACTATGCGAGGAACAGGCGTCGTCCTCGGCCAGGGGTTGCACCTTCCGCCGCAGGGGGGCCAGCAGTAGCAGAAGATCTTCCAGCCAGGGAGGCTGAGAGGGTATCGAGACGAGTTGAGCGAAACTTTACTTCACTCACTCGCACGGTCCTTATGGTAGAGATTGAGGACCTGCCACCATCTATGCAGCCTCATGTAGTGGGGGCACCACAGACGTAGGTCTGGTTGTTTCGGTGTTTAGCCAACATTGTGGATCAGTATAACATGGCCCACAGGCCCTGACCTTAGCTAGACATTTTACGTGCCACGAGCACTACTTGTATATATTTTTTGAGGGCATAAGCCCCGTGACTCGTTATTGGTCATATTTTTGAGGCACTTGCATCCATCTGTGTACTCTGGTTGCTTTATGATATTATATATGTTTTTTTATGTATTTTGTGTCTTATGGATCATGTGTGCAAAAAAATGTATTTACATGTTTATGTGAATGTTCTTTCATATGTGTGCGAGATGCCAATCTAAAATTTGATTAGCTAGAGTATCTGTAACTTGGTTTAATCTCCTAGGAACATGAAAATATGTAATATAATCAAAGTTTCATTCTAAGAGACGTACCCTAAGGAATCGTCGATGTAAAGTTGGATCATGGACCTGATATACTCTGTTTAACTGAGACACAACCAACTAAGCGTCGAGATAGACCCGGAGATGAGAGATACCAAATCACAAAGCATCACGAAGAAACTCAATAACTGCACTATACTCAACGACATTGTTTGTGGTGTCACCTAAGCATATAACTCTGGAAGATAATAACTGGCCTTGAGGTGTAAATATTACCCAAGATGTGGAGGCAAGCCTCCGAGTGTGCCAGCTAGCACTGTCTTCATACCCAATGAACACCTCGGAATCACTTGACATCTGCCACAGTGACAAAAGATAACATCAACGACACGTCCATAACACTAAAAGAAACTAGAAAGTAATAGTACAAAGACTATACATATGTTNAAATGTTACCCATAGTGACTTGCCCATGATTAATACTTCTTGAGGTAGAGTCCATTTCTAGGCTCTGCCAAAGCATTCCCTTCAAATTCAACCAGACGATAAGCGGCCTTTTTTAAAACATCTTTTATGATGAAAGGTCTGAACCACATGGGTTTGAATTTTCTTGCCTGGCCCAGGGGGTCCTTATCTTGGTCATAGACCAGGACAAGGTCGCCTTCAGAGAAAATCCGAGGACGAACAGACCTATCATACTGACACTTGACCTAATGTTTGTGAGCCACATTGGCCAAAGCTGCATCACGATGCTGCTCAAGGTATACTAACCGTTCTTCAAGTGGAGAAGTGTCCGGCAATAATTGTACTGCCAACTTTAGAGACAGGATCTGACATTCGATAGGCAAGACTGCTTCCAGCCCATATATGAGTTGAAAAGGTGAGAAACTAGTTGCAATCTTAACAGACGTTCGGTAGGCCCATAATGTCGATTATAACATCAAATTCCAATTTGACTTGGTTGAGTTGATTGTTCGCTATAGAATGGTCTTAAGAGTTTTGTTTACAGCTTCCACCTGACCATTTTCTTGGGGGTAGTAGGGTGATGAATGTTCTTGTTGTAACCCAAGATTTGATGTTAAATCGGTCATCATCAGGTTTTGAAAGTGACTTCCATGGTCAGCGACAATCTCCCTCGGGATGCCAAACCTTGCTATTATCTGATTGAATAAAAAGAGAGATGCAGTCTCTCCATCATCTTTAAACGAGGGCATAGCTTCAACCCACTTTGTGAATTAGTCTACAACTACGATGATATAGTGGTGCCCCCTTGCTAAAGGAAGGTTTCATGTAGTGTAATCAATCCCCCACTTGGTGAAGGGACCAAATATGATGACAGGAAACATGGGAGCGAGATGTGCCCTCATCTTCCAAGAGAAGATTTGGCATGGGTGTCACTTCTTGACTGATTCGATACAATCTTTGATAAGTGTCGGTAGAAGTAACCTATTCGTAGAATCTTTTGGGTTGTTTCCAACCCATACAAATGACTGCCACAGGCTTCGGTATGGAAATCGTTAAGAACGATAACTACTTCTTCGTGAGTGAGACATCAGCGTAGGATGCAGTCTACACCTCTCTGATACAATGTATCATTGAGTATGAGATAATTCTTATCCTGATGGCGTATGCGTCGATGCTCATCAAGAGAAGCAGAGGTGGCACACTTCCAAGTATGGAGATAGATAAGTATATCTCTATACCAGGGATCTGAGGAGGTGATCAAAAACATATCTCCTCTGATAGGTGACTCTTCGGGCACAAGATCACCTGACTGAACCGGAAGTTCGGAAATAAGTTCTGCGAAGACCAGTGACCTTTTGGATTTCACTGAAACGAAATCTAAGTCAAACTCCTGGAGGATGACTATCCATCTACTGATCTTACCTCCTATTACTCATCATGTCAACATGTACTGAAATGGATTCACGACAGCAATGACGGTGGTCTTGCAAAATAGAACATAATGACAGAACCATTGAATAGCATGGACTGCTGCCAACACAAGTTTCTCAATATGAGAATAATTGAGTTCCATTCCTACAAGGCCTCGACTCAGGTAATAGATGACATATTCCAAGAACAAGTCATATTCCTGAACTAAGACCATGCCAATGGTTGACTCTGCTGCAGCCAAATATAATAAGAAATCCTTGTTATAGTTAGGTGGTCGGAGCAGAGGGGCAGTTGTGAGTGCATGTTTCAATGCAGCGAAAGAGCGTTGAGCTGCATTGTCCCAATAAAAAGGAACGTCTTTCTTAAGTAAATGCATAAATCCCTTGGTGATCTCGGCATAGTTAGTGATGAAGCGTCTTAAAAAAATTTCCTTTCCCTGTAGACTCTGAAGTTGAAGGATTGTGCGTGGGGGGGGGAACTGAATTATTTCCTCAACCTTGAGAGGATCGACCATGATCCCTGTTTTTGACACTATGAAACCTAACAAACGTCCTGATGTTATGCAAAAGCTGCACTTGTTTGGATTCAAGCGAATCCAGAAGTAGCGACAATGCTCAAAGATAAGTCGGATGTGTGTGGGATGATCCGTTCTCTTGCGAGATCGAGATGCTAAATCATCTAAATAGGCCTCAATTATATACTTGAGGTCATGGAAAGCAAAATACATGGCCCGCTGAAAGGTCGCTCTAGCATTTTTGAGACCAAAAGGCATCTTACGATACGCGAATGTACCACAAGGACAAATAAATGTCGTTTTGTGCTAGTCTTCGGGTTTGATTTGTATTTGACTATATCCTGAAAAACCATCCATGAAAGAGAAGGCCTCGCAACCTGCATATTCATCAATTATATGGTCGATGAATGGTGTGGGAAAATTATCTTTGGGACAGGCCTTGTTCAAATCACGGAAGTTTGTACATACACAAATTGTGCCTTATTTTTTATCAACCGGCATGGGGTTTGACACCCATTAGATCAAATGGATAGGATATATAAAACCAACTTTTAGCAGTTTCTCAACCTCAACCTTAATGGATGCTTCTTTCTTGGGGTTAACTGGACGAAGCTTCTGCCGGACAGGCTTGGCATCTGGATAAGTTGTGATTTCATGTTCAACTATTTTTGGATTGATGCCTGGCATTTCCTCGTAAGACCAGGCAAAAACTTTGTGGAATTATTTAAAAAGATCTGTGTAGATTTGAATCTCTCTGGGGGAGCAGTCATCTCCGACGAAACATTCTCCATGACACCAGGGTTTCGGGAGATATTGATTGGTAAGGTTTCAGTGATAGTTGCCATATTACCCTCAGCATAAACCTTGTGTGTAGCTAAGGGATTAATAGGACAAGACCTATCTCCTGTCATAGTCAAGGTGAATTCTCCAGCTTCGATTCTGCTTAACTCTAGGAGGAAGTATGATCTATGATGAAGATCTTCCTAGGGATTGTCCAGACTAGTCATTGCTTCAATTACAACTTCATCAGAGGGTAATACTAAGTCTAATGAATCGGTGTTAGCGAGAGAACCCTGAGCCCAAATAACCTCTAGAAGTGGATCGAACTCTTGTGCAGGAGTTGGATCAATGTTGGTTGAAGCTTGCTGGACTAAAGAGTACGCTACTTCAGCTATGGACAAGGGCATGGACATGCCCAGGTGCCCTGTCCCATCCATCGTGACCGATGAGGAGGGAAGTATCCACGGATCGTCGAAGTAAGTCATGAGGAACGACGAAAATTGAAAAATCTCAACCTTATGGTGATTGGATATAAACTTGATATCGCCTTGAGGGGGCGGGTAATCAAAGGTACCCTTCAAAGATGGGCACAAACCAACCCCTGCATTAACTACACCTGGTTGAGGATTATCAATCATCGGTACCGTGGATGCCCCCAATGAAGGGTAAGGTCTGGAGAAAGACAATTGATCGATGGTCACTATCCGACCCTCATGTGGAAACAACAAGACCCAGAAAACTGTAGCAACCACAGCTTGCATGGCATAAGTCCAACTCGTCCCTAAAAAGAGGTTATAGTTGAGGGGTGCATCGACTACCTCTACCTCGACACACACGGTCTTCCCTCCTAACTGCACAGGGAAAGAGGGAATGATACCATGTGGTCGGAACGAACAACCGTCGAAAGTAGTAAGGAGAGTAGGTGACGGAGACAAAATGGGCTGGCCAATGGCCTTCCAACATGCCAATGACATAACACATTTTGAGGTGCCCTCATCAACCACTGTGCGGAAGATATTCCAAATAAAATTTTTCATGGGATAAGCCACTACTATCTGAAACGCTACCTGGTAAGGAAGATGAGGTTTTAATTCAGTTGTATCTAGCATGATTGTACCCAGATTACAAGTCTCAGTAGATCCTAAAGTGGTTAACAAGGCTTTCCTTTGGGAAGGGAAGCTTTGGAGGAAATCCAAAGTAGACATCGCACAAGGGGTTTGTGATAAATCTTCCACCACATAATAGTTCTGGGTGGCCCTTGCGTTTGGGTTGTGAGAAGATTTTTTGAATGTCCCTTTGGGGATGCGTGTCATTGTTTCGCCCAACGTCTTCTCAATCTATAGAGGAATAGATTGGAGTTCAGCTTCTTTGCCCTTCTCAGAAGTGTTTGGTTTACTATAGTCATGCGCTCTATTTGATATAAAAGCATCACCCTTCACCATATATACATTCGTGGATGCGGGGTTGTTCGAAGACGGAGAGGGTCCTTGGCTTCCCCCCCTTCTGTGCTTGCAGAGGCTTGGGTTAGATTTTGCCAATGTTGAAATGGATTGGTTAACATAGCACGTTGTTGCTATGTCACAAAATTTTGGGCTTCTGCAAGCTGAGGACATAGATGGGTCGGGTGGTCTTCCGCGCATGCATGGATACCTCGCCTTTCGTTTCCCAGTGTTGTCCCCGCCAGTATTATGGGTAGGTTTTTTATCCCCCCTTACCCTTCTTTTTTTGTTTTTTCTTTCCTTCAGGCTACTGGGTGGCCTTTGGATTAGTCGATTGCACTATGTGTACATTCGACATTTTGGTAGGGGGAGCAGCCAAAGCAGTAGTTTGGTTGGCCGCTGTGTATTGTATAGACAATTGTTGCAACTGCTTCGTCAATTTCTCAGCGAGATTTATTTGTGCTGAACCAACAATACCATTGGCATGTGGTCCAGCTCTCTGTCTGGTGTTATCAATTATAGAGCTTGGTGCATTTGGCAAGATCTCGTATAATAAACCAGACTGAGAATAGATTAGCTCAAGTTGTTGAGCTCTCATGATGGTGTCTTCTTCGAAAAATACTCTCGATGTCGCGACGTATTTGGATAACTATGTGACCAAATACTTAAGGAACCACTCAAGCAGGAATGCTGGTGGGATTGGTACCTTAATTAAACTCTTTCGGCGTCTCCATTCTCGGATGTGATCGGAGATATGGTCTATTTTTGTTTGTGATAAATTGGCCAGTAATTCAGTGCCAGCATCGTATCTCACAGGTAACTAGAAATGGTTTAGAAAATCCATTTCTAGTTCGCCGAAGGAAGAGTATCTTAAGTGATCGATCTCAATGTACCATTTCGCGGCACTCCCAATGAGAGTACATTGAAAGAATCTCAACTGTATGGAGTCGTATTTCAATGAGTTAGATGAGCACCAAAGATGGAAGGTAGTCACATGATCTCTTGGATCTTCGTTAGGCTTGGCTTCGAACTTTGGGTTGTCCGAAGGCAACTTCATCGGCATAGGAGGCCAATGCGGATCGTGATAGATAGGGTCATTCAAAAGCCTTGTCAAGTCTGGAAAATGCAAGGTTGCTAGGAAGGGTAGTTTGGGTTGTTGGTGATAACTTGGGAAAAAGGGGCCTGGAGTTTAGTTGGCACCAGGTTGCCAGGAAACATTCGGTTGCTAGCCTAGGTTCTGGTAAAAACCATGGCCATGGCTAGCATATGGATTTTGCGTATGAGGAGACATCATCGGCTTATTTCCAAAATAGGACATAGAGGGTTGGGCATTCATTACATTCGAAGGACTTTGGGAAGGATAGCCCCATGTTGGTCCCATGGGGATAGGCATAGTGCTTTGTCTGAGGTTCCATTGATTGTGAAAAGAATTACCCCAGATTGACATTCCTGACAAGGGAACTGATCCCTGCCAAGAATTCCAAGGCCCTGATGTGGAAGAAGTTCCTGGGTGTGCCCCCTGTGCAGGAATAGTACCCAACATAGAAATAGGTTTCCCGAAACCGGGGTTGCCCCCAGTTGGGAAAGTAGCTGAAAAAAAGGAGTTGTTACCAAACACATCAAACAAAGAAAATGATGTCAAACCTACCAATATATTATGCGAAGGTGGTCCTTGACTCCCTGCTCCAAGTAAACTATGGTGTGCAGGTGGCCCGACGGATTGTTGATGCGTGCCACTGAGCAAAGGGGACGAAGGAGATATATGACCTCCCCCATAAGGGAAAGCATTAAAAGGAGCAGGAGTGACCCCCATGTGTCCTTGCAGAGGAGCGTTAGAGCTCCCTTCCCCCAGACCTGAAGTCTGTGAAGTGGAGTAGGAAAGTACAGAACTTGTACCTAAACTAAGCATCCTGTATGAGAACGAATGGCCTATCACACTTGGTTGGAAAGGGGTTGTGGCCACCACTAGAGATAAGATCGGACCACTGTGTGATGTAGAGGCAGTCAAGACCATGGTGGCTCGGACTGGTGATGGTGGGTTAGGAGGTGGAAACTCTCCTGTGGTGACAACCATAGTGGGAATTGAAGAATTCCCAGAAGGAGTAACAACATTTGTTTCCATTGCTGCATGTGACATTGTCTGGCACTCGTAAGGATGAACCGGTACGATGGTGGGTGCCAAACGATCAGCGGTGGAGGTTTCAACTAGACCAAAAGCTTTCGCTCCAAGGTCTAAATTGGTCGATTCCTCCAGATGTTGGTTGGGCACAATTTCTTGTGACCCGGTCTCTTCAAAAGACCCTTGTTGGTCTAGTTTTCGCCTTAGTGGTGGCAGGGGTGGATCCAGTGTAACCGGCGACAGACCAAGAAGCCTTCGTGACCGATGAAGCTTGTGATCCTCCACCGTGTGAGAAGATCAAATACACTCTAGGGTGTTTTATTCGTTCAAAAACAACACACACTAAAAAAGTCCCTATAAGATAAGACAGGCAAACACTAAATTAATTGGAAGAACAGTTACAACAACCAACACTAGAGCAACTTACCAGTGCAAGTGCAACTCGAACATGGAAGAACCCTCTGGGTATACTCTACAAAGAATGGCCTGATGTCTGTCCTAGGTACTGTGGTATACCCCCGCAGTCACCTGTGCATGTCCCTAAAAAAGATAGGTAACTAGGTTGCCAGCGCGCGAACAGTCACC
>JASDQU010100630.1:8555-21860 GCA_032191745.1 Picea mariana | reverse complement strand
TCTGAAACAAATAAAAACAGACAATCCAAACCAGGAAGAGACCACTGATATTGAGAACCGAGATCTCTTGAAGGCTTAGACACTTTCTTTAACATAAAAAAGAAAACAATGTAAGGAAAAAATTCGTAAAACAAACCAATCTAAGATGAACCCTAAGCTATAGACTGCAAACAACCAAGACTAGAAAGAGTTCCAGAAAACCCCTGAGAATGACTGATTCTGACAGGGAAGAGGATGACTGCCTCAAAAATTTTCTGGAATCATACATGCTACTATTACTTCTTCAGCTAGCGTTTACAGGTGGGCTGTAATAAAGTAGGGCACGGTTACACGCGTGAAGACCTTATGCAGGTTGCGTGTACCTCTATGGGTCTCGGAAAAAAAACACAGTCAAGCAAAGAAACAGAGATAGCTGGTATGGAAGACCAGAATCTCTGTTAGCTCGGACTTTGCATAAACTTCAAAAAACAGGAAAGAAAACCAGTCTTTTAAAAATACCCAAAAATATTCCCAGGAACCCTAGAGACTTCCCCAATATGGCCACCAATTTTGTTGTGGTGGAAAATCCCCCTACAGACTAGCATTTAGGTTTATATTATACATGTAGATAAGACCGAAAGAATCCTACTTTCTACCGTCATCCCAGACCTAATCCCCATTACTTTTAAGCAAATACATGGTTAAACAAACATACCTTGTTCCGGACGTTCGATGTCGATCCTTCTTCATGCTTGATCGCTTGCTAGAAGCTATCCTCCCAAGACTGAACTGCATACAAAACAAGCAACAAACTCTACATGCATTTTTTCTACAAATTAATGGGTTAGAGATTCAAACATATATTCACTAAACTATGAAGAACTCATATAGTGGGATGGGAAAATCATTTCTTTATTATTAACTTTAATGAATCAACTTACAATGTCGAGACCGGCCACTGCTTCGTGAACCTGATCCTGGGCTCCTCTTCAAATGTCCTCCAACTTATTTACTTTGTATCTCTCTTTGCACAAGGATGGCTAAAGGGTTGGGACAATGGGAATGTGCAATTGGGTAGAGTTTCTTTACTCTTATTCTCCTCTTCCAAATAGGACCCCTAATCCTTCTTTTATAGGCTAGAAGAAGCTAGGTATTTGGACGAACCCTTGGCCATGCATGGCCGAAAGAATAGTTAACTCACCCAAATTTGTGTGTTCTATCGGCAACTTTCCTTTTTTCGTGCTTTTGTAGGTACACGCGGGTTGTTTTCGGGAGCTAGCGTGTACACGCGTTCAGTAATGGAGTAAGGCGTGTGGGCCTTTATAAAAGAGGTTTTTTAAAGAGTTGTTCAGTAGTGCTTTGGCAAAGAAAGGATCTGAGATGGCTTGATACCAGGTAAGCATGTATGGTACAAATTAGGGTTATAACAATGATGGAAAGAGAATGAAACAGAGAATCAAGTTTAATCTCGGGAGGAAAAGTATACTAAATATCGACAAAAGAAAATCACCTTAAGGATGAAGCAATTTGTGATTATTGTTGATCATGATAGGATCAACAATGATCCTATGATCAAATCTCAAGAGAGAGAGCACTGTAGATATCCCACAGAAGAAAATATTACTGAACAAGGTAAAATATCAAGAAACGAGAGCCATTCATCCAAAATTTGGATGCAAACCCGACCGTTGGATCATATAGAAAACCTACGAAAGAAGGAAAATAATATTGTCCGTTGATGTAGATTTCAGAATAAATCAGGATTGTCAGATTGAGGGGAAGTCAGAAGAATTAGATCTCAACTGACAGATATGAAGCAGGAGCTCCATAAGATATCTTATCCATTGGATTAAAGATGAATAGAACAATAGTCAACCCCAATGTTGATTACTCTGGAGAAAAGAAGCCCATAACGAGTAAGATTACTCGAAGGCCGAAGTCTCGAAGAGAACATGAGTTGTCTGATCTAAGAAATATTTCGGGAGTCATATTGACTGTCTGATATATATAAAGTAGAAGGATACGATAAGAAAATATGAAGGCTGGAGCCCTGAAGTCCTGAAGTAAATGAGGACCATCAGATCTAAAGAATACCTGATGACCGTTGGATCAGGATAGTGGTCAACTTTGGCACTGATCACTTTGGCGAGAATGGGTTGAGAACATGTAAATTAACCCGAAGGTCGAAGTTTTGAAGTCATGAAGTGAAGACACGTATCACACACATCAGGAGATCCACATCAGCAGACCATGTCAACAAGGACACGTGGCGCAATCAAATGGTGACAACTGTCAATGTGCTATTAGCATTTCAGGTATGTGTATGATTCATATTTAGGAGCAGAACGAACTGATTAATAGACTAAATACAATAAACACAAAGATATGAAGAATAACACAAATATCCGGTGAAAAATATCTTCTATTAAATAATGAAATAGGCTAAAACTGTAAAACTGTAGAACTGAAAACTTGCTCGAATGGTGGTAGTTATCTATGAGAAGAGATATGGCTGCTACGTGCATCTGTCTGATCAGAATGGATTACAATGAGGCTCTAGGGGCCTTTTTTATATTACTCATGAATTACAAAACCCTAGACATCTAAAAATCTAACCCTAGAAGATGAAACGCCAAAATTCATGTGGGCCCTATGGGTAAGTTGTTGTAATTTGGTATCTCAACTTCCTAGGGTCGTAACTTTTTCATACGAACTTTGTTTTAGGTGCGTGATAGCCTGTTGGAAAGGTATTTCAAAGAGATACACATTCCACTATCAATCTTAGACTCTGTCTATAGTTTGACTATGGAGATAAAAAAAACAACGTTTAGGGGCCCAAAATGACCCAAAAAGTACAACAAGATGCGATGACATGAAAACATACAAAATAAGCTAGTTGGATTAGGCGAGAGGTCACCCATATCCACCTGGAGGATGTGTGGGGATTTAGACAACCCCAAAAGTGTAGAACCCACATTCACAAAGTAGTACAGAAGAACATGTTGAACAAAAATCGACATGAGGAGCTAGTTGGAATAGGTGGGTGGCCACCAATATCCACTTGGATCAATTCTCCCCCCTTAGGAAGCAATGATGTCCATTGCATTGAGTTCCCCCATCAGTTGAGGAAAATCCTGCTGGATTTGGCCCCGGGTGAGCCACTTTCCTTGGTGTAGGAGTTTCCCTACCTTGACAACCCAATAAAGTTGGATCTGTTGTTGGCGAGTGCCCTTGACCTGTGTGTCCAATATCTGATCAGTGGATGCTTGTTCCACGCAGTCAGGGTTTATCTCTATTGGTTTCAGTTGTTCTGCGATCTCAGAGGTGTCCAATAATGGTGGAAAATATGGCCGAATGAGGTCCACATTGAATACTGGATGCAGAGCAAGGAAGGGTGGAGTGTTGAGCTCAAAATCATTGTTACCCATAGCCTTGGTGATAGTGTAATGCCCATAACGAAGTGGGTGAAGCTTCCGATGGGGCCTGGTGAGACACTCCTTCTACAAATGTAACCATTCTTTTTCGCCAACCTGAAACTAGTGTGGTACCCTGTGTTGATCATGGAGCTGCTTGTATTTAGCATTGGATTTATGCAAAATCTACTGGACCTGTTGGTGGATGTGCTGAATCCACTTAATGAATCTGGTGGATTTGTTGATCGCAGACTGATCAGGGGAAGAGTGTGTTTGTGCGGTGATAAGAGGAAGTGAAACATCAATGGGTCCCAAGGGTTGGAATCCCAGACCAACCTGAAATCGGCTATGGCCAGTGGAACTATGGAGAGCCATGGTGTAACTGTGTTGGACATAGGGGAGACTCTCGTCCCATGTATGTGGATTCTTAGAATTGTACATGCGTAGGATATTCACAATCATCTAATTGATGACCTTTGTTTGTCCATCGGTTTGGGGGTGGAAAGCAGTGAATTTTGTGAGCTTGGTGTCCAACAGAGACCAGGGACTCGACCAAAAGGTCCTAAGGAACCTGTTGTCTCGGTCGTAGATGATGGTCTATGGTATCCCAAAGTGGACTCACACTCGTTTGAAGAAGATCTTGGAAGGATCTACCGCTGTGAAATTATTCTTATAGGTTATGAGGATGGCCATCTTTGAAAATAGATCAATGACCACAAACACGCATTCATTTCCTTGTTTGGTGAACGGTAAGCCAGACATGTAATCCATTGAGATGGATTCCCAAGGCTTCTCAGGGATAGGAATAGGTGTGTATAAGCCTTGATTCTTGATGGTTGGCTTGGAAATGGCATAGGCAATGAAATATATGATATACTTGCTGACGTCATGTCGAAGTTTTGGCCAATAAACATGTTTTTGAAGAACAACCACAATTTTCTCTACGCCAAAATGTCTTGCCACCCGACTTTATTGGGATTCCCAAATCATATTTGCACGCTCACTTGTAGGAACATAGAGATGGACTAGGTGGCATAAGAGTCTATCCTGAATGTGAAAATCAGTGACATTTACACATGTACCCAAGAGCTGGTAGGTGGTGGCGAAGTCTGGATCTTGCTGATAAATTTGGGGCCACTTAGATGCTTCATGTCCACAGGAATGGATCACAGTTGTGAGTGCATCCAGAAGAGGCTGACTGAGGCAGTCAACAACATGAATGAAGATACATGTTTTATCCTTGATGTTGATATGGAACTGTTGCAGGTAGGTGGACCACTTGTGATGGTGGTTGTTCTGCAATTTCTCCTGTGTCTTTATGAACTACAGAGGCTTTTGATCAATGTGCATGATCATCTCTTTCCCCATAATGTAATGTTTCCATTGACGATAGGCTTGTACAATGGAATACATTTCCTTATCATAGGTGGGGTATTTCCAGAGAGTATCGGAGAGTGTCTCACTATGGTATGCCACCAGATGCCTGTGTTGAGTGAGAACTGCACCCATAACATAGTCATATGCATCAGTCTCAATCTCGAATGGTTTCTACAGATCAGGCAAGGAGAGTATTAGAGTTGAGCACAAGCGATGCTTTAGATAATCAAATGCTCATTGCTACTCCTTCCCCCACACGAGTTTGGCCCTACCACTGCCCTTGGTCACCTGGATGAGGGCCCATGCAATATGGGAGAATCCCAACATGAACCGTCGGTAGAATTGGCTAGTCCCAAAAATCTTTGAAGCTCGGTCAGTGTGGTCAGGGCTGGCCAGTCACGGATGACTTGGATCTTAGCTAGATCAACATGTACCCCATGGTCATCAACAATGTAGCCCAAGTATTGGACCCTGTTCATGCCAAAAGAGCATTTTTCCAAGTTGGCATAAAGCTTGTACTGCCCCAAAGTGCTCAAAACCTATTGAATATGCCGCATGTTCTCCTCCCATGTTCTATTGAAGATGAGGATGTCATCCAAATATACTACCACAAAGAAGTTGGTGAAGGGTCTCAATACATCATCCATCAATCTCATGAAAGTGGTTGGTGCATTTGTTAAGCCAAAGGGCATGACTACCCATTCATAGAGACCTTCTTTAGACTTGAAGGTTGTCTTCCATACATCAATTGGTTTGATGGGAACCTGGTGGTAGCCAGAATTTAGGTCAATATTGATGAAGAACTTGGCCCCCTTGAGTTGGTCAAGAAGGTCATCAATCCTGGGAATGGGGTAGCGGTTCCTGACTGTGATTTTGTTTAAGGATCTGTAATCAATGCAGAGTCGCCAAGTCCCATCCTTCTTCTACACCAGTACAATCAGGCTTCCGCAAGGGGAGCAGTTGGGTATGATGCTCCCATTTTGAAGAAGCTCTCAGATTTGACGCCCGATTTTTTCATTCTCCACCAGCGAGTGTCGATAGACTGGTCCATTAGGTAGAGGTGCATTGGGGGTCAGATCAATTGGATGCTTGACTTGGCAATGTGTCAGTACCCCTGTAGGTGAGGAGAATATGTCTTTGTATTCTTCCACGATCCCGACCACTTGTTGCTGCTGCAAAGAGAGGTGTTGTGTAGAGGCCACAGATGTGGCAGTGACCTTCTTCTTACTGTGATCATAGATCAAAAAAAAGATGAACTTCCTGGTCTGTGAAATGACCTTACTACATTTCTTAGCAGATATTAAAGAAATAGAAGTAGGCGGTGCTACCTCTGGGATCTTGTACAATTGTCTACCCAAAGTAATAATAACACTGCAGGGTCTAGACTCATACACAACAAGATGCTTCCACAAATATGGTTTTCCTAAAATAACATCACAAACTTTAAGGGGAGAAATATTACACAGTACCTCATCTTTGAAAGGCTTGATGTTGTAGGGAAGATGAAATTGTTGGTTAACACAAAGATATCTTCCTTGGTGAATCCAGACGATGGTGTAGGGATGTGGCAAGTCCATCCGCTTGACGACTTCTGCTAAAATCAGGTTCTTCTGACTGTCGATGCCCATAATGAAATGAATCAGAGCCCCCTTGAACCACATCTATGAGTGGAAGAGGCATTCCCCTTACTATGGTTCTTCTAGTTCAGTTGGTTGGACTTTGGTGGTAGCGATAGTGGCACTGGGTTTAGCATCGATAATCCACTTCCCTCCTTCAGGATTTGACTCAGAATCAGAATCGACCTCTGACTCGAAAGCCTTCAACTCAGTCATGAGGGACTGCTCTGAGTGGCATTCTTCGATGTTGTGCCAAGGAATTTTATGGTACTCACACCATTTTCCCGTGTCCTTCTTCGTCTTCTCATTTCCCTTCTTGTGTTGTGGCTTGGACTGGTTGTCCTAAGGGCGGCCATCTTGAATTGGTCTCTTACTATGTGGGTTGGGGATGCCTTTGCCCTTCTTCGACTGTGAGGGGTTTGTAGATCCAAACTCTCACTATTTCTGCTTAAAGTTTTGTTCGATCTTGACAGTGTATCTATAATCTGTGTCCAATGAGCTGATGTCCAAGAACTCCATTTTTGTTTGAATGTATCTATGAAAAAAACCGCAATATTTTAGCACCAGAATTGTTATGTTGCCTCAATCCTCCCTCAAGAAACCTCTTTTCTTCTTGGATCATTCTAGCAACATTCCAATAAGCTATTCCACTCACCTCTTGAGGGAATAGGCTTGGATTTCTTCACCATTTGATTTATTTTTTATCGTTGTAAGAAAAGCTCTCAAACAGGGAACTCAAGAGCCCTCCCAAGGAGGAAGAGGGGATCCATAAGTCCTCCTTTCTCTACGGTGTTTGCCAACTAATATAGTTATCCATTGGTGGCATAATTTTGGTCATTAGGTTGATTATTTTGGTTCAAAGTTTCTTATGCATTGTAGTTTTATTTCCTTAGTTGTTTTTAATTTTTTTTCTTGTTTATTTCATGTGCTTAGATTATCTAACTCATTCACTAACCTCTATCTTGTCTAGCAGGCCCAACTAGACTTGTAAGTGCCCTTGTTTTTCTCACCCAAGTGACAAAATAGACACAACAGATTGGCGACCATACTAGGGATAAGGCATCAATTTCCTCCCTATTTGGGATTTTTGAGCACTTCTTTTTGACCCATTTGCCTTGTAGGAACCATAACCAGCCTAGCCTTACCTGTCAAGAGCTACGTTTGGAGCTGGAGGAGGAGAATTCCACTTAAAATCCCCCCCGGACGCGTATCAAAACATGTGTGGGTGTTTCAACCCACAGACATGCATTCCGAGCATTGTGTGCCAACAACACTTCGTTTCTCTGCACATTGTGCTCCAAAAGGTCCTCGGTTCTCTGTGCATTGTGCGCCCACTGCGCCTATATCTGAACTGTAACCCGCACATCTGTCCAGAGTTTCAAAATTGTAATAGTTTTGTGATGATTTGAAGGCCCCTAGCCTTCAAAATATTGCCTTTATTCAATTTGTAAATGCACTACACTTATATTCCTTTCCCACGTGAAAGGTTAGTCGAAATATAGGCACTTAAGGGGTAAAAAAGAACCACATTTTTCATATTTTTCTTTGGTTTCCACATGGATGGCTTGTTTTGATTGTAAAAGTTAAGTTGAGATTATTTGTTATCACATATCAAAACACTTGCATTGGGACCAGAAATCAACTTTAATCATTAAGTATGCTCTTCTATTGCACCATACAACGATCTTGAGGATTAGAAAAGTGATTAAGGGGAAATTTCATCTCCCTTAACAAAATATTTAGGAGAGGAAAAATCCCACCTAGGGCTCCTCTTAGTTTCTTTTTCAAAACATATTAAATTTGTAAGGGCTCATACATGCCCACATGTTGCAAAATTAGGATAGTTTTTGAAAATACATTCTTAGTTTACATCACTAGGAGAGTTTAAAGATTAAAGTAACAGGCCCATTCATGCCCACATGATTACAATCTAGGATAGTTTTTTGAATCTTTCTTAGTGTAAATCACATTAGGGAGTTTAAAGGATTAGTAAGGACCCATATGTCCACATGCTAGTTCTTTAGGGCTTTTGAAATTCTGCAAGGTTGTACCAATGGCATCTAGTAAGATAGGTAATCAAGATTTGTAAGGACCACAGGAAGTCCACATGTTGCAAATTGACACCTAACTTATTAAAATTTGGCACATTTTTATCACTTGCTCACACACAAAGTCACTCCTCACTCACATATTTTCATCTTGAATTGTGGAGGTTGAATTAGGTTTTCTCCAAAGGAATTCTGAAACGTCCCACTACTTTTTGAAGAAATTATCCACACCCACTTAATTCAAACAACATTGGTTCACACCCCCAATCCCTCAATCAACCACATCTAAAAATTTTCTAAAAACTCACTAAGTTTTCCTTCACAAGAGATGCCAAAAGAATTTTTTTAGTATAGGTAGGATCTCGGGGGTAGGCATCCAAATAACCCCTTGTTATCCGGTTCTCACATATTCAAACATTAGAAGTTGACAAATAGGGAACTTTTAAATCCTCCAATTCAAGTGTTCCTAACACCATAAAGCAAGGAGATACCCGTGAAGGGTCAAAGGCCGAGGTCCGGTTGTTTTGTGTGTCCCCCCTTGAGTCACCCAACTCTTGGAAGGGATACAGCCTATGACCCATTTCTGAGGCCAAAAATCTAAATGTCACACTTTGACCGAGGTACCTAGTGGCCAAATTTAGGACATCTACCCAGGTGGCAATTGTGGGCTGCAATTGCACCTTGATCATATTTTTTGTGGATATTGGGAAATATCGCCAGCTCTTTCGAGATATGCACCCTCTACCCCTGATTATAACTGATTGTTTCATCCTTCACTAGTTCCTCTTCTGGTGGCTTTAGACCCCACTATTGATTGATATTGGAAGGTCCAATGCTATTTTGAGAGGAAGGACGTTACGTCTTTTTAGGACACAAGTTTTTTTTCTCCCACGCGGACAAAATCCACCTACCCACATGTATGCTTGTTTTCAATTGATTTATGTATGATGCTCATTTGATTACATGCGATTGTGAGATATATTGTGAAGGTACAAATTATACAAGTCTCTTGTTCATTTATTTCTCTCATCACCATTTGCGCACATTCATTTTGCTAGTCAGACATCATAGGGGACCCACATAATCCCCGTTGTTCTATACGCTTGAAAAATATCCCTCCTGTCCTAGGAGGATTTCCTAGTCTTTCCAACTCACCGGCTCAACCGTCTCACACCCCTGTGAGTGCCACTATTTTGGGATCAAATTTGTGTGGTTCCACCTTACTTGGGTCCACTTCCCAAGGCCATCCATCCACTAGATCTCCTTCACAAGGAGGCAGAGGGAAAACTTCTTCTCAAGCTAGAAGTAAAACCCCACCAAACCCCCCTCAAGGGTCAGGTCCAGTAGCTTCTCACACCATGGCTAGAACTAATCCTCTATCACCACTCCCCATGCCATATTTGGTGTCCCTCAACATTCTTGATTTGAGTAAACTCACGAATGACCCTATATTGCATGACCCCACATGGCCCAATATGCCTACCAAACTACCTTCAGACATTCCCAAGTTTGAAGTAAAATTGGGGGAATATCCTGCCAACCATATCATGACCTTCCACTTATGGTGTTATTCAAACAACATCATGGACAACTCTGTCCACTTAAGGTTATTTCAATGCACACTCACTGGTCCGTCAGCCAATGGTATGTGGATGAAAAATCAGGGTCCCATGTGAATTTTGAATCCTTGGCCAAAGCATTTTTGGCCTTCTTTCAACTACCAGTTTATCATGACACTGTTCTATAACTACTCTCCAAGTGCAAACAAACCTCAGATACAGACATTTCCAACCAAATTCACGAATGGCGTCGGTGATGTAGTTTATGCAAATCAGAAACCACCAAAGAACAACGTCTCAATTGGTTTCTAAAATCAGTTGTCTCTATCCTTGCCAAATATTTGGCATCCAACTTCCCTCAAATCGAAGAGGAAGCCATCAGCAAGGCTCAACTGTATGACCTTGTTGTAATACCTAATGCACAGTTAGGATACTTATACATGGTAATACCTAATGCACCGAGACCCGTACCATTCGACCAGGACAAACCTGGGATGTCTCATGTGACGGATGGATTGATTGGTACCATAAATCACCACAATCCATACATCAAACTGCCACCTATGTATAGTATACCCCAATATCCATTGATATATGGAGGGTCGTGTTATTACCCTCCTCCCCTTTACCAACAACCATACCCCGTTTCTCTCTCTCCACCTATGAATGGACCCTTGTCGACACCCATCATGCGCTCAACTTCTCAACCAAGTTCAGGTGCCCCTTCTACCTCGGCATATAACCTGGGCACTACTGAAAGTGCCACGTCGTCCTATGCGCCCTACGGATCGTTGCCACAAAAAAATCCATATTTCCCATTTCCTGATCCTCCACAGCCAGTTCCTCCTCCACATGGACAACCCCACACTGGTGTTAACTTTGTTCAGCCCTCTCCCATTCAAAAATTTCATACATTTAAATAGTTGAATATGGAAAATCCATCCCAACAACCGAATAATGCCAAGAAGAAAGGGAAAAAAAAACAATAATAACCCAGGACTGGGGGGAAATAACCCTCAACAAAACCAACCTGTTGGGGGCAACCAGAACCAAGGTAACTAGAACCCCTAAGGGGACAACAACAATAAACGCCAAGGAAGGAACAACAACAACAACCTCTAAATGAACTTCCCTTGCAATATTTGCGGTGAGAAAGGTCATTATACTCACCATTGCCCCCAAATTTCTGACTTCAAATGGATGAAAGACTCCTTGAACGCGCCACGTCCTCCAACGTCACCTGCCCCTCAGCAGGCCCCACAACAGTATTTGCAACAACCACCCTTGGCTGTGTTGCAAAACCCTATTACACACCAAGTTGTGATGAATACCCAATAGGAGATACATCCTGCCCCACCACAAATGGGATAGTATCAAAACCTTGGAAACCCAATAGATCACAATATCCTCCTCACTAGTGAAGAAGAAATTATTTTGCAAACGCGCAGTCGTAAATACAACATGGACCTCGAATATACTCCCACCACTTCGAAAGTAGCTCCATCTATAGCCAAAAAACCCTTGATGATTCCATGCCCTAACACTGAACCTACCATTTGTATCCCCTGCATACCGTTACGACAGAATGTCAACAACCCTTAAGCTAGGGCGGCACATAATTATAGTCTGGTCGATGACTTGGCATAGTCCCTTGTATCCATGTCATTATTGGAGGTCCTCCAAACCTGTCCAACTCAATGGAAATACTTGCTTTCCGCCTTGGGGGCAGTCGACCCAACTTATACTAGACTCATCACATTTGATCTAGATTGTGGATAACCTCGTCTCCCCGCTTTAGTAGCTTTCCAGATACCAATTAAGATTCAGAACATCACGGTTCATCAATGTATCATTGATGAAGGTGCATCAACATGGATCATGTCCAAAATTGTATGGTAGAAACTTGGCTCCCCTGAGCTAATACCATCTTCCATCACTTTAAGAGCCTATGATGGTCGACGATCCTCCCCTGAAGGGATCTTTCAAGGGAAAAACCATCCTTATCGACATTGAGGCTATCAACGCCCCACTCAATTATAACATCTTGTTTGGATGTAGCTACATGTATGCTATGAAGGCAGTGGCCTCTTCTGTGTTTCGAATGATGATTTTCCCCCACAACCGGAAAATCATCACCATCAACCAAGTTTCACATTATGAGCCTAACCACTCCTCCAACATCGATAACATCTTACCTCTTATTCGCACTAGTTCCGAGGCATATCCACTCATATATATGGATCTCGAAATTTTCAAGGACCCATCCTTGCTGGGGGCATACCATGGAGCACCACTTCTCATACACCCCTCAACATAAGTATGTTTCATATCTTCTTACGGAACTGAAACTAGAGATATCATTCCTCCCACTAAGGCTTCTCCACCCCTTGAAGTCCCACCAGTTGAAGAAATTCTACCTCAGGAATTACCTAGGAACCCTATGACACCACTTATCCCTAATTTTACTCTTCCCCAAGGGAAAATCTAGGTTTGGGAAACAATCCCCCAAGCCATTACTCAGATCTCCTTCTTCTACCCCCCACTGGGAGTACAAGATTTTAAGGTAGCTGTAACGCTTACCCTTCCCAACATGGTGCTCGCCATCCTTGTATGGTATCTACACCCTCCTGCAATGGTTCCTCAACCATCCCTCCCTCCTCAGTCAGAGGGAATATCAATGCAAATTCACGCCCTAACTCCGGCCACACCACCCTCACCCCCACTTGTCGACACCACTGCTACGGTTGGCAGAAGATAGAAGAAGAAAGATCCCACCGCTTCGCTTCCTCCCTGAGTTCAACCTCCTTGCGCACTATGAGAAAGAGAGGGACACCCCACTAATAGATTTCCTTCTCTTCCCGAGTTACACAATCTGATCCAACTCCCTCGAGCAACCACATCGCTCGTCGCTTCACCAAGCACACCTAGTACTACCACATCTTCCCCTGCTACAGGTAGTAAAGGGCTACAAACCAAATTCCTGTGTGCCATCTTTTCAGAGTATGGCCAATACACTCACCATTGCCCTGCTCTACATCCATTTCCACAGACGCTAACGGCGGTACACCAAAGGTTTTAGAAAGATCCCTCTCCACCCACGTCATCGGGTACCCACGTCATCAAAATCCATTATTTCTCGACCTCAGTCACTGAATGGATGAGATTCCCTTTCTCTCTGTGTGACTCACTTGATCATTTCACGTACCAGTGTTCTTCGATCATTGAATACAGGCATCATCAAATGATCCTTATTCAAAATCCTCCAACCACCTCCCCTCATGCGATACAAGTGATTCTGCTTATTCCTTCTCCA
>JASDQU010100629.1:520146-533981 GCA_032191745.1 Picea mariana | reverse complement strand
TATACTTAAACCATTCAATTATATCCAATGAGCAATGAATAATATTATAAGAGTTACACCAATACACCACAATACACAATGCACAATATATGAGAAATAATCAATAGTTATTGTTCAAGGGAAGTAATGACTTCAAAGGTAGCTACAACTTCCAAATGTAAAAGGAGGGATAAAACTCCAAGAGGAAGATACAATCCTCCAATATCAAGAGATATTTTAACTCTCCATCCTTGCCGCTTCCTTCCACCTAAGAATATACAAGAGATAATAAAAATTCACATTAAATTATCACCATCAACCAACCATCACATAGAACCTAATAATGCTTCCTGAGACTTCTTCAATTTATGAAATTCTTCAATTCTTGGAGTAATATGATCCTGTAGATAATATTACTCAATGTATTCTATAAAAATCCTCCAAGTTTCACTCCTTGAAGCCTCCCCAAAAAGAATTTATAGAGAGAATGGTAGACTTTGTTCAATTCTGGTTTATTCAGGAGACCTAACTTGTACATAATTCCTCACGTTCAATATTTAACACCTCTTTATGAAACTCACACAAAAAAAACTACAGTCCGTAATATTTCCAATGAAATTTTTCCCACATCATTTGGATTCTCGATGAAGAAGTTATGACTATTTTACCCGGAACACTTGTTTATTGACTAGCTTTAGGACTGGTCACAAACCCTATCTTCCACAGAGTGTATCTCCATAATTATAGTGAATCAAGAGATGGAATTTTTACCATAGGTACCTTGATATGTCTTCTCAATACCATATAAATTTCACCATTTGAATCATTCTATAAAAAAAGTTATAGAAAAAATGGTAAGATGACCTGAAAATAACATACCTTAGAACACATCACCAAAAGACTTCATCCTCCCTTGAAATCCAATCTTCTTTATTTCTAATTTACTCTGAAATTCAATTTTTTTGTATCAAATGAATGTATAATGATATTTATTTATACCATTTATGTAACTTCCTTTTAACATTAGGGTCGACCTGACAATTTCTTATTTTGTAATTCTTTTCTTTAATTATCTTCAGGGCCTACATGTACTTCCTTCTTCAATTCACTTTGCCATATTCAAAAATTCATTTCTCCTCAACCATGAGGATCCATGTGACGTGACACATACCACCGGAAACAACATGATGTATAGTATCCATCCATGGGTCTTGTATCTACATATGCATTTTCCTTCATGTCCAAATACCTTCATCAATCTTGCGGTCCAAAACCCATGACTAGGGTTGACATCAATGACAACAACCAATCTTCAAACAAGAAATCATCAGCAGAAAAGTCAATATTATGAGATAAGGGAGGATGGAATCTTTATGTACAAGTTTAGATTTTATGTTCCCAATTCTCAGGAGATGAAAAATCTTGTGCTAAGAGAGATGCATAATGTGTCTTATGCTAGGAACCTAGGGTACCAAAAAACAATTGAAGCTATCAAGAGACAACATTTTTTTCCAGGTATGAAGAAATAGTTGGTTGATTATATAGCCAGAAGTATGGAATGCCAAAAAGTCAAGGATGAGCACAAGCATCCAACTGGTTTTCTACAACCATTTCCCCTTCTAGAATGGAAATGGGAAGTGGCAAGATTTGACTTCATCACCAAAATATGAAAAACAATGAAGCAACATAATTCCATAATGGTGGTGGTGGATAAGCTTTCTAAAGATGCTCATTTTGTTTTAGTGAAATTAATTCACATGGAAGCTAACATTGCATATATTTATATGAGGGAAATTTCCTGAATTCATGGTGTGCCTAAGGCAATTGTCTCTAACAAAAATCCCAAGTTGACATCAAATTTTTGGAGGTCTTATTAAGAGGATTTGGGAAGAATATGAAATTTAGCACAACATATCATCTAGAGTAAGATAGGAAAACAAAGAGGATCATTTAGGTGATTGAAGATATGTTAAGGATGTATATGATGGATAAACCATCAAAATTGGAAGATTACCTATACTTATTTTAGGTTTATTATAATAATGGGTATCAAACATATTTAAAGATGAGCCCATTTGGGGCATTATATGGTAGAAAGTGAAACACACCAGTGAGATGGGACAACCCAACAAATATAGTAGTGGTTGGGCCAGAATTACTCATGGAAATTGAATAATAGATGGTGAATATTAAGAAGAATTTAAAGGTTGCTCAAGACAGGAAAAAAATATATGAAAATAAGGGGATAACTCATAGAGAATTTAAAGTGGTTGACCATGTGTTCTTAAAAGTGAAGGCCAAGAGAAGTTCCATGAAGTTGTAATATTTTTCAAAACTTGTAGCAAGATATTGTGGACCCTTTGAAATCCTGGAGAGGATTGGTCATGTTGCATACATGCTTGCACTACTTGCATCCATGTGCATTCATAATGAATTCCATGTGTCTTTGATTAAAGAATATGTTCATGATTCATGTAATTGATTGGAATGTGATTTAGGTGGAGTAAGAAGGAGACTTTCAAGTACAATTGATGCACATATTCGATCAAAAATTCAATATTCTTTGGAAATGAGAAATAGGGTTGGTAAAGGTTCAATGGACCTATTATGGTCTCGAAGATGCAATCTATGAGCATGAAGATTCCATGTGGGAGGAGTACCCATAATGTTTTGAATATTTTTTAATATTTAAATGTACATGTGAATATAATGCACTGAGGATAGTTCATAAATAAGGGGGAGAGGAATGTAATACCCCTAGGCCGAACCCCAATTGTAAATGTATATATAGGATGGTGAGATAGGATATTTTTGGCCAGAGTGCCTTTGTATATACATTTTGAGGCCAAAGTGCCTATGTGGTTACTGGGTTGGAGAGCCTAGATGATAAAAGGCCAACACGCCTATCATTGTAATATTCATTTTCCCTCTGTTTATTAATAAAATACATCACTATTGCAGTCCAACCGGACAAAATGAGTATGGGGGTTGGAAATCCACTAGAAGGGAAAGAGGGGACTAAAAGTCTACGAAGAGGGGCTAAACCAAGGGGTATTAAGACCAAGGGAATATTATATTAATATATCCTAAAGTCTAAGTGTGGGATATATTTATATCCTAAGTTCCTAAAAGGTGGGGGAATGTACCAAAAGTGGATCCCAAGATAGTTCCCAACATGATAAGTCTGAAGTTGGGAACATGCAAATACATTGGAGGAACTTAATGTATTTTGGGGGATAATTCTCTCATTATTATTTCATTCACTCTGACCATTCATATCTTCCTACCATCACCATTCGTACCTATACTTGGGGTATTTCGGAGTTGATTGTATCCAATAAACTTGGGTAGTTTAAGCTAAATAAGCAAGCTAATAGGCCTGTGTGAATAATGAAGAGGAAGATTGTCAGGCTTGTGAGCATTCTCTTTGGGTGAGAGAACTTCTTGAAATTTGTCCCCTGTACACTAGGAAATAACTACATAGCTCTCAGACTTTATGTCAGGACTGTTGCACTGAAAAGGATGTGGGATAGCCAAAGGAATGTTGAGTAGGGAAGGGGTACACTTCATAGGGTGTGTTAGTCTATTGGAAATGAGAGGCTGTAGGATATTTTTAGTATTTAGCACCCTAAATTGAGTTTTATTGTGCTGGTTAGACCTTATTCTAGCTTAGGAAGCTTTCCCTAGTGGAGTTTCCAGCCTCAACTTGGGGGCAACCTACTGCTGAGAGTTTAGGGGCAGTAGAGTCTATGGCTTGGAGGAAATTATGAGGTATGGATGTAGTTGGTGAATTATTAAAATGATAAGTGTTATTTTATTTGTGTTTTTATGTTATTTATTATGTGAGTGATTATAAAAATTCTGTATGTTTTACTATACATGTTTATGCATGAAATGTATGTTGTTTGCATTGAATAACTGTTGCATATGTAGAGAATGTCATAATTTAAATGGTATCAGACGAAGAATTTTTATGTGGCATGACCAATCTTGGGGTTGGGAATACTACATGTGGGAACCTATTGTCGACGATGCCTAATCGGCATCATGGAACAAATTGAGAACATAACCACAAACCCTTGAGGCACAAACCACATAGGATATTTCATGTGGGAGAATTTATGCTAGTTTCCTCTTACCAAATTATTATCATGAAAATCCTGCACCTCTCAAAACTCATGGCTCACAAACCTATAGCCAATGAATGAAATTCCCACAAAAAATATGAAACCACGATCATTGCATCGTAGCCTCATTCAAAGTCTCACAAGCCTATATAAGCTCTCATAAACCTCCTTGCAATGGAAGTGTTCCACAAAATCACCTTGCTATGATAAGTGGAAATATCTTTTTAGATATGTAGATCACTCAAGAGGTCATTTCATATACATGAAATCACTACAAACTCACAAAAGTACAATATAGTACATGGAATTATGAAGAGATATAGGTCAAATATTGGATAATTTCTTTATTTTGATATGAAGGATAATAACTATCATGGTGTTTGAAGTTTCGAGGGATCAATAGAACATGCCCAAATAGGGGAAGGAGCTCGTCACCATACGTGAAACGTGATGGGAAATAGTTATCCTTGAAGATAGACAAGACACACACATTAGAATTTCTAACACCAGATACACTAATGGCATGTGAAACATTGTGGATTGAACAAGATAAAATAAATCACAACGCCCGAAGATCACATGGTTGTGGGGAATTAATAACTAAATCATCCTTTCGATCGAGAAATGTCTAGTTTGATAGTGATAACAAACCCTTCATTTCATCATCACATTACAAGGGAGATATCGCTAAATGGTTATAAAAGTGACACATGAGATATGGAAACTTCATTTTTTTAGGAACAAGAGAAATTAGAATGTGAGATACCATGGCCACAACAGTAGGAGATATATACTCATTCTCATGGTTATTTCCGCTAGGGGAGCTACCAAGATTTGACAACACTAGATGTAGGAGGAGCTTCACTTGTTTTCACAAGCAGTAGAGTACCTATTCTTAGATAATGTAGGATACAGTTAGAGATATTTAAGTAATACATAAATCAGTCTAAGGGCCATCTAGATCAGAATGATTATCGAAGTCTTGACCATGCAATAGAGGTGAAGCATAAGAATAGAGGTCAACAACTATTCATGTTTTCAAAAGGAGAAGGATGAAGGTAATATTTTTGCTTCCTTCTTGGACAACTGTGTTCCCTGAGTAAATTCCAGAGGTCCAATATCAATGAACATGTTTTCCTATCTTTGGTTTTCATCTTCACCAAATTTTTAGCTGAAGATCCCTTCACTGCCAAAGATTTGTAATTTTCTCTACTTTATGAAAACCAAAAATGTAAAAAGAGTGGGAAGAGGGGGAAGCTTTAGCATTAGTAACTAAAAATCTTAGTATTTAGGAAGGTAAATAATTCTCCTTCATGTAATATAATATGGATCCAGTGTAAATTGAGAAAGGGAGGGGGGATATAGAACCGAAATTGAGTGTTGTATAACTATTTATCAGGATCAAAGGTTGTTGACAAAGATCTCTTATTGTTTGAGGGAGAATAATAACAAGAACATTCATGGTTCATTTATTCAATGTTTCACTATTGTTGATTGTTTTTGCAATTTTTTCTCAATTTGTCAATTTTGTCAATTGCCATTTGTAGAGAATGATTATGAATGGATTGTGAGCTCAATTATGGGAACATGATTATGGTCATCTACATGAAAATAGGCATGCTATTATGATTTGATTCTATGAAATAAGGACTATTTATATTTTTCACATTGAATTGTATACCCATAATTTATTTTTCTATTGTTAGAATAGGACAACAACTACGCATTACCATAGAATTGCATCAACATGTTAAAGTAGTTTTCCATTTAGGATTTAGTCTAGCTTAGATAAAAATTCTCTCTTCTGAGAGAAATTCGTTTAGTTAGTGGCAATTGGGCCCATATATTTGTGTGGACTTATATTCAAATAAGAGTGGGTCTAATTAGGAGCTACCATAAGGAAACTCCCCCTCATGTTGATTTCCGGATTTTCCCTACGTCAACAAAATGACACTAGAAGGAGGCTCAAAAGAGAAGTTGAGCCCACAAAGTGTTCTTTCTTCTTCTTATTTTTTAATTATAACCTATGGATTTTTCCCAAATCCCTCCATTGATATGCATTTTGGTCTTGTATCACATAACACTCCAAGAAATATAATCAATATCTTGTCATGAATTAAATTCAACGGTGAGGGATAAACATTTGCATGTGATCATATCATTCAATTTTTTCTAAATTATTTCTCTCATGCTATTAATAATGAGGGTACCATATGCATATTTTTCACCCTTACTTTTGAAGGTCAGGTAAAAGTTTGGTGTGATACCTTGCTAGCCGCTTCCATCCATACATGGGAAAAATTCATGCATTATTTTTTGTATGCTTTTGAGAACTATAATTATGAAGAGTTGTGTGATGAAATACTCAAGTTGAGGAAGAAAAAGGATGAATCCATAAATCCATTTTCCTAAAGATTCAATCTTATTATATATAGGTTTCATTTAGAATATATTCCTCCTCTTGGGGATTTTCTCCCATATTTAATTGCCCTCTCTAAGGAGCAAGACCAACCCATAAATGAAGGACCCAAATCATGTCCTGATGCCAGTATACGTGATGATGGTAGAGATATCAATGATATGGTTGAACAAAATATGTTTGGACCCTTTTTCACATTGGAGGACACACATCCCAGGGAACATGTATTTCTGGAAGAATTTTATGCATCTTCTCACCCCTCCATCCCTCCATTTTTCCGTAGTATTAAAGAAGAGTACTCTTTTGAAGTTCAATTCAAGTCAGATTCCCTTAGAGATGACATGGTGGAATTATGTTCAAGATATAATGAGACACTTTGGGTCACACTGATGGATATTTAAGGTTCTCATTATCCTGATATATCTTAGGAATTGCAGGAATCGAAAGGGAAACTTATGATGGATATTGAAAGTATCTCTCATGAAACTATATATCCTTCAAAAACCTCAACAACATAGTATATTGAGTTTTATTTAGATACCCTTGTTGGTAACATAGATCAATTTTCCCATGATCCTACCAAAGGAATGCCAAACAGTTCTCTTTTGAAATCACTTTCTTTAACTATCCTAATCCCTATCCCCCTAGGATCATCCTTGATCCCTCTTGTTTTCTGAACCCTAATGATTTGTGCTTATATTGGCCTATTAATAAAAAACATCAACGTGTTGAGGATGAAATTTTACCTATAGACTTTATGAGGGAGTAAGAAAGGGATGATTTCCAGTCTATTAAAGAAACAAAGTTAGAGCTACAAATCACCATGTCTCTTTCAGAAAAAGGAAAGTTGGAGTTGATTCTTGTTACCCATAATTCTTGTGCCTCTCTAACCATGGCCATCCTAATTTTAATTGACCAAGAATATGCCCTTCATATAATTGGAGTATAGACTCAGTTTTTTCAATCTAGTGATTTTCAAAAGTTACTCATGTACCCAAACTATGAGTATTCCCTAGAATATATCTTATGTTCTCTTATTTTTATGAAACAAAACAACATTTCCAATCAGATAACTGTGAAGGATGAAACAAACACTCAATACATTATACCTTCAAATAAGAAATGCTTGTCTTACCCTAATCAAGAAGAAATGGTTCAAGACACATATCCTAACTGTCAAGCAATTCACTATATGGATGTTAACATTTCAAAACCCAAACCACTCATTAATATCCTACCTTTCAGCGACCCTATTTTTCGAGATGATGATGTCCCTATATATGTGTTCAAATATATTTCCTATCCTAATTTCTTGATTATCTATTCTAATTTCTATGATGATACAATTATGCTTAGAGTTTCTTGTGATTCTATTCTAGTAGTCCCTGCAGGGCCAAACATTTGTGATGTGCTATGTGAGATATATGCGAGCGAGAGGGAAAACGAGACTTTCTCCCATGAATGGAATAACATTATACCCCGTCAATATCTCTCATGAGATAAAGTGAATGTTGTGAAAACTTCCTATCAGGAGGGGAATTACTTTTCTTCAAATACATATTGGGTTCACAATAGATCTTCTTCAGTAAGTAGTAACTTGTTTGAGATGCCTGTTGTTGGAGCAGGCTATTTTGGGATACAGTGCAACAAACGAGGCATGAAATTAAGGAATGGACCAAAGAAAGAATCACACGATATGAAAGAAGGGAAAGAAGTGTGACATAAGGCAAGGAAAATAACGTGTTGGGAATTAAGTAGAATAAGCACAGAGTTAAAGCAAGGAATGAAGACTGATTGCACGAAGGAAGTTACTATGTGGACAAGCATAATCCATAGGGTTAGGGTTTTTGGTTATGATGTAAAGGGTTTTTAACAACCTTTTGTAGTATAAATATGATGTATGAGGTAGATAGGGGGTATCATTGTCATATCATATCATAGAATACCTTATATGTTAGAACCTTTTGAGTTTACAGTAATTTTTTTGGTTGAGAGTTGTGGAGCTTGGATTGTATCAGTTTTGGAAACTTATGTAGTGTAGGTAAGGGTCAGGTCACAAGTTGCGTATCTTGGTGTGACGTTGGTCAGACTCACCATTACTAAACCTATGATGTAATTTGTGTAATGCCATATTTTGATGAAGAATAATAATCATAAGAAGATATTTGTGGATGTATCCTAGGGGGGTGAACCACGGTAAAATACTATGGAAATTTGTGGAATGCTTCTTGTTATGTTTTGCAATGCTTATTATGTTGAATGAATGAATGAATACAAGCATTTGTTAGAGTTAATTTACAACACACACTAGATTAGACATGTTATTTTATGCATAATGAATGTTACAAGTTTAATTAAATAGTAGGTCTGAATGATGGTATGGTAGAATGAGTGTTGAAATAGAAGAAGGAAAATATGCTTAACATTCCCATGAGTTCCATCCCTTCCATGATTGTAGACACTTCGGTGATGCAATCAACCATACACCATATTGAATGAGATTGTGATGTCCATTCTATACGTAATGTTTCTTTCTAGTTTACTAGAGGGGTCGATGGTTTCTAGGGTTTTGTTGGAGAACTAAGGTAGAACCTGAGTTAGCCCATACATCCAACAAATGGTTCCATTGTCAGTTGGAACTCAACATATCGGATTGGAGGGGATTTGATGAAGAGAATGCATCAATAGAAGGGGATGTTTAGGCCATGTAACCCTACAAAGAAAGATATTGGTAGGACAAAGTAGCTTGAATTTACGCAGAAAGATAATAGAACCTCCAAGTATACACCGCGCCAGTATCTGCAGAGGTATGTGTTTACTGATTTGCATAAGGCATATTTCTGTTATTTTCTAGAGTTATTACATGAGTGGTTATTGAGGTTGAATGATACTCATCCAACTAATTAGATGAGGCCAATAGAGTGGACTACTGAGAACATTGCGTGGTTGGAAAGTGTTGGAGTTACTTTACACACATGTAGGATTTATTTTTCCTAAGGTTATTCCTTGTTTATTAGTAATAATTAGTCATTATCCAGTCTCCTATATTTTAGGGAAGAATATTCCACCTGGAGAATATTCTCTTTCAGTTAACACTTCAGTTTGACTAGTTGATTTGAGTTTAGATGTTGCATTGATTTTGTCACCATGCAACATTGGGATCATCACCAACTCACTACTCTTTGTTCAGTCATTTAACTGAAGACTAGTTGACTAGTTAACTCAGCTAGGTGGCAGTTCACTCCTATAACTGCTCGAGAGACTAGACTAGGTGGCAATTTACTCTTGTAACTATTGGTGTGTTTCCAGATCAATCTAGACCACCACTATGGCTCATTAGTTACTCATTTATCCTATATATATATTGTAAATTATTCACTCTTTGAGTGTGGAATATGGTTAATGAGAATTCTTCCATTCTTTCTATCTTGCTTCTTCTTTCTTAATTTCTCTCTGCAAATGTGTGTAGTATTTTCTAGCTAGATCTATTCTGTGTAGGTTCAACACATTTACAGAAAGGATGAATACTAAATTCACACACAAAGTGAATTTTTTGTTAGAAAATATTGTTGTAGGGTTTATTATTGTGTTTGTAGTCGATACTGCAAATTCTTACAATACTACATAGAAAGAGTTTTTGAAGGGGCCAATAAGAAGATACATTAGGTGAATTTACACATCAATCAAGATATTATTTCATGATAAGGAGTGATGACAATGGAGTCAGACAACTAAATCACTTTACGCGCATGGGGGAGCTGGGGGAAACACTAAGGAAGATCTATGATATTGAGAGGGATCTATACGGAGGCCATAAGAAGGAAGCAATGGAACCTATTATGATGGATGAGGAGAAAAATAAGGAGATAATAGAAAGAGAAGGAGTGACACACAACGAAAGACCCTACTAGTATAAGAACAATAGGAAAAAGAGGGCAATATACGAGTGGGGGGGCTTGTATAGTGATGAGGAAGAGGTAGAGGATATTCGTGCGACGAGGATGATTGATGAAATATTCCATGCCACATATGAGAGGAAAAATAGAGGTCAGGGGTCCTATGTAGAATAAGGCTCTCCATTCCAGATAAAAATTAGTGTGGAACCCACAACCCCATGTGCGACTAAGACATTTGAAGAAGAAGAAATGTTCAGAAAACAAGTGATTAGTAGTAGAAGGATTTTAGTAGGAAGTGGGTCGAGTGGAAATTCAAGTAGAAGTATAAGTTCAGGAAGAAGTAGTAAAGTATATACATTGCACGGAGGTGGTAGTAAAACATACTTCACAATGTCAGGACAAGATCCAGCCATTCTGTTACTAGAGTTCCGGGGAGAAGGGTCGGATGACCCAAAAAAGCATTTGTTTATTTATGATAAGATTTGGAAACTAAGAAAATTACAGATGAAGATACAAAGGTTGTGTAGTTGGAAATCACATTCAAAGACTGCACATTAGACTGGTATATGGGTCTCGCAGTGAATAATCCAACGAGAGTGCCTACAACAGTCGTAGATGTGAATAAGAAATTGATCAATGGATTTCAACGACCTAGTTCATTGGATTAGTTCATGAATGAGATGATAGAGATCAAAGAGAAGATAGGTGAGTCAGTCTGGGAGGTTGATTAGAAGTTTAAGAGGATAAAAGGTAAGTTGAACTATCTTATCAAAAATATGCAACATACACATTTATTTGTTAACTATTTATTGGCACAATTGAAGCATCCTTTGAGGCAACAAAATTTCCAAACCGAGGATGAGGCCTTGCAAGAAGCCTTGCAATTAGAGGAAAATTAGTGTAAGCATACATATCCAGTTGTGGAAGAGTTGAGAGCAGACTGGAAGAACCTGACATTCCATTTAAATCAGAATGAGGGAAACAAAAAGAGAGAATATGTCTAGTACACATTTTGAAGAACAAAAGGTCATCATAAGAATGAGTGCCCAACCTTTGCACAGTTCTTGGGGACATGAATTCTAAATCCTTTACGCATAGGAGGACCATGGTGAAATATATATAAAACACATGGAAATGATCCTTATCATTGTCCAATGATTTAGAAGTATTAAACAATACCAAATACTACATTTTGTGATTTTTGCAAGTCAGTTGGACATGAAGATAAGGACTACAAAACCTTGGAGATAATGAAGGAGAGGACATTAAATACTTATAGGGTGCAGGATGAATTAATGATAGGACATCCTGCGCAACAACTACAGTATAATAACCTGCAACAATTTGGAACACCACCGTAGTATAACAACGCACAACAATGTGCAGTGCCACCTCAGTACAATAATACACACCGAGGTGGTAGTAGATGCTTTTAAGGACTTTATTCATAAGTTTTTAGAATTTTATTTGGATGATTGGAAAATGTTTATCTTATTGAAGGATCATGTGGAAGTATTAAGATTGATGTTAGATAGGTGTAGACAGTGTCAGGTTTCATTGAATGTTAAGAAATGCATTTTTAGCGCACCTTTTGGTATTTTCTTAGGGCATGTGCTGTGTAAACATGGTATGTTGGTTGATCCTACTAAAATTGTTGTCATAGTTAACTTACCACAACCTAAGTCAGTGCGCCAGTTAAAAAATACACTTAAGCATACATGGTATTATAAGAAGTTTATAAGGGGATATGCACAAATTACTACACTGATGGAGAAGTTGTTGAAGAAGGACATTAAATATCAGTGAAATGATGAATGCAAGCAGAGCTTGGATTAATTGAAGGAGAAAATGGTGACAATTCCAATTTTAGTTTTTCCATACTGGGAAAAGGAATTTCATGTGCATGTGGATGCATATACAATATCGCTAGGAGTAGTATTAACACAACTAGGAGAAGGTGATATAGATCACCCTATATCATTTGCAAGAAAAAAGTTGTCATATTAAAACAAAACTACAATACAATAGAAAGATAAGGGTTGGCCATGGTATATGCATTACATAAATTCAAACATTATTTGTTAGGTCAACATTTTAAGATGTTTACAGACCATTCTTCTCTTAGATATTTAGTCAATAAGATAATGTTGGGGGGAAGAATATGCAGATGGCTACTATTGTTTCAAGAGTTTGATTTTGAAGTAGTGGTGAAGCTTGAAAGATTGAATGCAATGCTAGATTATATATCCATGATAACTAATGGAGAGGAACCAAGTAACTTGGAGGACAACTTCCCATATGCACAATTGTTTTTAGTACACATTGCTGATGAATAATTTTCTGACATTATTGAGTTTTTGAGTACATGATTTTCCCCAAAAAAATTTAATACTATGCAGATGAAAAATATGGTGGTCAAAGCTACAGACTACCAGTTGATTGCAGGTCACTTGTACAAACTTGGTGCAGACAACATTTTGAGGACATGTGTTATTGAGCATGAAAGGCCTATCATTTTAGCATAAGCACATGAAGGAATTGTTGGAGGACACTATGGAGGGAAGGTTACTGTGCAAAAAATATTGCACATAGGATTATGGTGGCCAACAATTCACAAGGATGCACATGAGTACTATAAAAATTGTGATTTTTGTCAGGGGGTTGGAAAGCCATCCAGGAGGGATGATATGCCATTAAGACCTCTAGTAACTTTGAAGGTGTTTCATAAATGGGCAATAAATTTTGTAGGACCAATTAATCCATTGAAAAGAAGATCTGGAGCCAACTACATTATTTCAATGATCAAATATTTGATCAGATTGGATGAAGCAACACTGGTGAGGGATTGCAACACACTTCTTATTTGAGCAATTAGTCACAAGATTTGGATTCCCTAGAGTTTTGAAGAGTGATCAAGGGACACATTTGATCAATATTACTATCCAAGCAATGATTGAATAATTCAAGATACATCATTAGAAGAACAGTCCTTATCATCCTCAGGCTAATGGAACAGTGGAAGCATTTAACAAGATATTGGAGAATTCCTTAGCCAAGATTTGTAATGTGAACATGGATGACTAAGATTTGAAGGTACTAGCAGTACTATGGGCATATACAACTACATACAAGAATCTTATAGGGCATACACCTTTTAGATTGGTGTATGGAAAAGAAGTAGTGGTGCCCTTAGAGTATTTTATACCTAGTATACTCATTGCAACAATTACAAATATGACAAAAAGAGGTGAAAATCAAGAAATATTGGCTCAACTCAGGGAATTATAAGAAGAAAAAATTGTAGTTGGTTTCCATTGGGAGGTACATAAAGCAAATGACAATGCTTGGCATGAAAGACACATCAAGAAGAAGAAATTCTGAAGGATCAAATCCTGTCACTGAGGGGGGGGGGGG
>JASDQU010100629.1:507050-520124 GCA_032191745.1 Picea mariana | reverse complement strand
TATCATTTTATTTTATTTATGAAAACAAAATTTTGACACAATATTTTATCGTGGAACCCAATTGGGAAAAACCACAAATGCTTTTCTATTAACTGCAACTTTTTTTTTACATGTTACATATAAGGAATATATTCTTCCTTTTCGATCAACAACAATTGATCAAGATGCATCCACACCCTTTTTCACCATCACCAATTAGTAGAAGGCTACGAACCCCTGTTTAGTCAGCTACAACTGACAAGGAAGCACCAACTCCCTCTGCAAGCACCAACCTGCCCTTGCACCACCCAACCACCCTTATTTTCTGAATCTGGAAAAAACATTTGTATCAAGTATTTATTGCATCTTTCTCTACTCCTGTGATTTAATATATCTTCTGATTCGAACTACAGAGACAATTTCTCCTCGCCACTCTTTCTCATTTATATATTCTCCAAAACAGCATGAGTGTTATACACTGTGTCCCTTTATTTGGACCATCACACCTCTTAGTTTAACTTAATCATAATCATTGTTTTAACATTTTTATTGTGTAGTATTTTTCATAAATTGATCATAGTTATGGATCAATTTTGTCCTTTAAATTGATCCTGAATCTATGCATTTTTTTGCAGAAACTGAGTTCTGTAGAGGCGCTTCCTTCAAACCATTACATGTGACCGAGTGATACAAAACCATAGGCTTATCAATTTAGCGACATATTATATCCTGTCTTTTTAATCTCTTATTCCATATGACCAATGGTGGTGACCATATGCTAGGCCAAACGAGTGCTTAAGCGCTTATCAAATCAACGGTCACGATTTAGTCCCCCGATGAGATGGACGACATTCGGGACTTTAGGACTTCATCATTCAGGACTTCAGGATTTCAACTTTTCAAATTTTTGAATAATATTTCATCGAACAGATCAGATGGTTCACCTTTATTTCGCATAACCAGATCAATGGTCATGTTTGATCCTTACACTTATCCTTTCATTGCTTAATCCGATGGCTGGGACTTAATCAAGCATTTATATGGATGGCCACTATTTACTCCGGGACTTCAGCTATTCTACTTACACTATCCTTCCACTATAATATGATCAACAGTTGAGAATACAACCGAAATGATCTTCAGATCGGACGACTCGTTTCCACTTTGGGACTTCGAGACTTAGGGCATCTGCTGGTGGTGAAAATCCTGAAGTAAACCTCCCTGAGTGACTTAACTTACTTATGTCACTTGATGACATGGCATGAGTCGAGTGTCTGTCACGTGTCACTCTGATTCTTTATTTTCATGTACTTGAAATGTTGATTTCAACTTGACACTTGTCATTATCTAACTGTGCCACGTGTCCTTGCTTACATGGTCTATCAATGTGGTCTGTGACGTGTCCTTGATGATGTGGTTTGCTGATGTAGATATCTCGATGTGACACATATTCATCTCCTTGATCTAATGGTCAGAATAACATCCGAAGGGTATCTCAGATCAACGGCTGAGAGCGACTTCGGAATTTTGGCTTTTGGGACTTTGGGTATTTCGATATCTCGATCTCAAAAATATTCTGAAGTGAGATTCCCGAAGCGTAACATCCTCACATATTTAGACCCGAAGTGAATTATGTTCATTTGATCAAGAACTTAGATCGATAACTCGATCTGTCTGCAATGCTGCTTTGCCTTGGTTTACGTCTAATGGTCCTCCATATTTGCTTATCCTATCCTTCCACTTAAAGTGATCCGACGGCTGATGGATATTCAGATAATCGAATTCTCAATAGTTTTTCCCCGCTTATCCTATCCTTCCATTTAAGGTGATCCAATGGCCATGAAGAATCTTGAAGCATATTAACGATCAAGGATGATTTCAGAACCACAACTTGCGAGTGATTTAACTTGTTACCCAAACTCTACAATTTGAAGTTGTGCATTGTTGGTTAGTCAACCACAATCATCGATCTTAGAAGCTATAATATCTAAGGGTCCTGACTGATTGCGGGATTGGAAATAACACGATATTTAATTCTCCTTTCGATCTCCGCAATATATTCCTGCCGTTGATTTGGCGATTGCTCATCCGACGGTCATGATTTAATCTGAATTAATCTAATCGTTTGTTGGATCAACCAGAGTCATTGATATTTGAGTTTATGAGATCTGATGATCTAGAACGATTGTGGGATTATAACTAGTGAGTCGTTTAATTCTTATTTCTCTCTCCGCAATTCATCGTGCCATCTCTTTTGAGATTTGATCATTATTTGCTAATGCTCCTGAGCTTTTATCTTTGCACATTGTCCAACTGTTTGACATCAACCATAATACTATTGATACCAATGATAAGTTGTCATACCAGATTATCATCACATCAATGACATCGTCTGTTGACATCAATGACAATACATCAATGACACTATGTCCAACAATCTCCCCCTTTGTCATTGATGGCAACAAACCAACTTTATACACAGTCTCCCCCTGTGATGATGCTTCTCTCTTTTGAAATTATTCTCCCCCTTTGACATCAATGGGAAATGGTTTCTTCCCCTATGGTAAATCTTTGTCTGTCTGTATACTTTTGATCAGAATCTAAACACAGGTAACTTATCCTGCAATCATACTTTTCTTGTCATAACTAAATGATTCCTTCTGATTTTGATTGTTGTCTCCCCTTGATTTGGTGCCAATTGATGCATTATTTTCTTGAGATATTTAGGTTGGAAGAGGGATTACTCCCAATTTATGCCTAAGATATTCAAATACATCTCTTCTTAAGGGTTTTGTGAAAATATCCACCACATGTTCTTGTGTTGGGACATATTCCAATCTAATATTCTTATTTTCAGCCTGATCTCTTAGATAGTGGTATTTTATGGGAATATGTTTTGATTTGGAGTGCTAGACAAGATTCTTGGAGAGACTTATAGCGCTTGTATTATCATAGTGGATAATAGTAGGTTCTTCAAACACTATTTTGATGACTTGTAAGGTTTGTTTCATCCATTCCACTTGTGTGCAAGATTTTGCTGCCACAATATACTCAGCTTTAGTGCTAGATAGAGAAATTGAGGATTGTTTCTTACTTATCCAGGCTACCAATGATTCTCCCAAAAATAATGCTCCTCCACTTGTACTTTTTTTGTCATCTACACTACATTCCCAATCAACATCTGAATAGGCTTTTAATGTGAATGAATTCTTGCTAGGGTACCACAAACCAAGATATATAGTTCCTTTCAAATACCTAAAGATTCTTTTTACAGCTTGAACATGGATCTCCTTTGGTGTTTCTTGGAATCTAGCCACCATCCCAACATCTTGCTTGACATCAGGTCTGGAAGTTGTTACATAGAGTAAACTCCCAATCATTGATCTGCAGTGTTTTGGATCTACAAATTTGGACTCACCTTCCTTGCTTAGTTTGCATCCATCTGTCATGGGTTTACTAACAGTTTTGCAATCCTCTAACTGGAATCTCTTAAGCATATCTTTAGCATACTTAGAATGCTTGATAAAGACTCCTCGTTTGGAATGTATTATTTGTAATCCAAGAAATAAATTTAGTTCGCCAAGAAAAGACATTTCAAATTCTTGCTGCATCATCCTAGCAAAGTCAATACTCATTTTTTTTTATCATCACTGCCAAATATAATATCATCAACATATACTTCCACAATCATCATGTTATTACCATCAATTTTACAATAAAGATTGTCGTCTGTTGATCCCCTTTTGAGGCCTTGTTTTTGTAAGTAAGAATCTAGCCTCCCATACCAAGCTCTATGTGCTTGTTTTAGCCTATAGAGTGCTTTCTTTAGTTTACAGACATAGTCTCCTTTGTTAGTTAATTGAAACCCTTCTGCTTGCTCAATATAGACCTCTTCTTCTAAGTTTTCATTGAGAAATGCCGATGTGACATCCATTTGGTATACTTTAAATTTTCTATAGCTGGAGAAGGCTAGGAACATCGTAATTGCCTCTAATCTGGACACAGGTGCAAAGGTTTCTTCATAGTCTACTCCTTCAACTTGAGCATATCCTTCACATACAAATTTGGCTTTGTTCCTAATTACTTTCCCATTCTCATTCCTTTTTTTTTATACACCCATTTAGTTCCAATGACATTTTTGTTTTTTGGTCTTGGAACTAGTTCCCAGGTTTGAGTTTTTTCAATATGGTCCAATTCTTCATTCATAACATTGACCCAATTCTCATATTTACATGCCTCTTTGATTGATCTGGGCTCAATATGTGAAAAAAGTTCTATTTCTTTTTGATAAAACAATTGTCTTCTTGTGTGCACTCCATCACTCTTATTTCCAATAATCAGTTCTTCAGGATGATTCTTTTGAGTCATTCTAGAGGCTGTATTTTTGTCTCTTCTTGAAGATTCTTCTCTTATCTCTTCTTCTTGAATATCCTCTTCGTCTTCACTAGTATCCATATCATCATATTCCCTTTATTTTTTATCATCTTCTACTTCTTCTGCTTGTGTACCAATTGACTCATCATCATCTTCATCGTCACTGTCAAGTATAGTCCCTTGATTTTTTATCCTTATTATTTTAAGATCATCCACCTTGACATCTTCACTCTCAACAATCTTATGTAATATAGGATTGTAGCATATGTATACCTTTTTGGTAGAGGCATATCCAAGAAATATACCTTCATCATATCTAGCATCAAATTTTTTGAGATTCTCATCAAGCCTTTTGTTGTAGCACTTAGTTCCAAAGACCTTGAAGTATTTTACTGATGGAGCTCTTCCAAACCATAGTTCATAAGGGGTCTTATTACTATTAATCCTGAGCTGACCTCTGTTCAATATGTATACTGTTGTGCTCACAACCTCCCTCCAATATCCATCAGACAATTTTTCTTCATTGAGCATAGTCCTTGCAACCTCCTAAACTATTCTATTCCTTCTCTCAGCAATCCCGTTTTGCTAAGGTGTTCTGGTAGCATAGAATTGTCTTTTTATTCCATGGGTTTCATAGAAGAGATCAAACTCTCTTGAGGTGAACTCACCACCATTGTCTGATCTAAGACATTTGATTTTTTTCTCCTTTTCATTTTCAACAAGGGTTTTAAAGGCTTTAAATTTATTAAGTGATTCTATTTTTTCTTTGAGGAAACATATCCAACCCATTCTAGTAAAATCATCAATGAACAACATAAAGTAGGACTCTCCTTGCAAAATATTGTTCCTTGTAGGTCCACATAGGTCAGTGTGAACAAGCTTTAAAGGTTTTGAGGTTGTGTATTCTTTCGCTTTGAACCTTATTCTAGTTTGCTTCCCTAGTTGACATTGTCTACACATAGTATTTCAGAGATTTATGATCTTTGGCAAGTTTCTTACTGCACCAAGATTGCTGAATTTTACTAGATTGTCAAAGTTAATGTGCCCCAACCTCTTATGCCATAGCCAACTTTCATGTACTAGATTTATATGACATTCCTCATTCAATTTTTCATCTAGTATATATACATTTTCAGGAGTTCTAGGAGCAGTACCAACCAATTTTCCTGTGTCTTCTCTCCTAATCTCACATTTTTGGGAATCAAAGATGAAAAAGTGACCCTGATCATGGTTTGGCTCACACTTAATAGACTAGCTTTCAATTTTTCAACAAGCAACACAATTTTGGCTTTGTCTTTTCCCAAACTCACAGTGCCTTTCCCAAGTATGTTACTTGAAGCATTGTTACCAAATGTAACTTTACCCTTTTGTTTCTTTAAGTCTAAAAACTTGTCCTTGCTACCTGTCATATGTTTTGAGCACCCACTGTCAGCATACCATAGGTCTTTTTTATCTTGGGATTTTAAGGCAATAAGACATTCCGTTTTTGATGTTTTTTTCTCTCCAAAGTTTATTTTTCTCTCTGATGAACTTTGGTTGTTCTGAAACTTCCATTAATCTAAAATTAATGGACTTATTTCCATAATTATGACATCTGAAGCATTCTAGGCCCCCTTCTTGTAGAGGTGAAAAGGAGTTATAGTTTCTTCTTTTAACTCGATTTACTACTTGTTTATCTTTAAGGTTATAGTTCTTAACCTTCAGATTTTTTCTTCTATATGCTCTACAATTCATAGCTTTATGTCCAACATTAGAGAATGCAAAGAAATAACCAAAGAAAGTGTGAGGATACCTATTTTGATAAACCTTCTTTGGTATTGTCTTGTTTTCCTTCTTGATGGGTGGAATTAGTCCTTTGGAGTTCTGGTCATTACTTGTCTTCTCTTCATTTTTCTTTTTGAATGTACTGAGGAGAGCATCTGCATAAGATTTTGAGTTGACTTGGATTTTTTACTGAGAATAACCTATTCCATTTTTATTACCTAATTCCCTTTGTGTGGTAATAATATTATCCAATATTTTAGAGCTATTCTTATATCTTGTTTGAATGAGTTTTGTATTGAGTTATTTTCTTAGGTGAACTATTTCTGCCTCCATTCCTTCATAGGTTATTTATTTTTTCTTTAAGAGACTTTTCTAGACTTTCTTTGATCCTATTTGCTTCTAGGATTTGTTTTTTCAGGTTTCTCATGAGTTTCTCCATCTCTTCTTTTTTCTATTCATGTTTTTCCTTTTGTTCAACTACAAAACCTTTCAGCTGTCTATATCTGGTTTTGTATTTTCTTAATTCATCCAAGGCACTGAGAAGTTATTCTTCCATATTAAATTTTGCTTCATCTTTTGACTCTTTCTCATTTTTAATGTCTTCTATAGCATTAGACTCTTCAATACCTTGAAAAAGGATTTCATCATCATTGTTTTCACTAGAGTCTGATGAACTGTTGTTTTCTTCTTTTGAGTAAAAGTTATTTTTCCCTTTGTAAAACATTTTCTTCTAGTTGGGTTTTTCATTTTTCTTGTACTGTTTGGTTTTGTTTTCTTCATGTTCAGAGTCCTCTTTGGGATAGGGACACTTGGATGAAAAATGGCCAACCTTGCCACTGTTAAAACATTTAAAAGGCATCTTGCCTTTGTACTTCCCTGATCCTTTCTGAAGTTTTTTAATGAAATTTTCTTTTTCCACATCAGATTCTTCATCATGGATGGATTGAAGTTTCTTCTTCTGATTCTTTGTTTTCTTGAGTACCTTGAAGGTTGCCTCTCCTTGTGAGATATTCTCATGACCTAATCTTAACTCATAGGCTGTGAAGATTCCATACAATTCATCGATGGTGAGTTTATCTAGATTTTCTCGATCTTCAAGAGAGGACACTTTAGGATTGTATAGAATAGGTAGTATTCTTAGAATTTTTTCAACTATCTCATTGTATGATACTTATACTCCTAATCCTCTGATTGAATTAATAATATTATCAACACTTTGGAAGTACTCAGAGAGATTTTCCTCATCTTTCATTTTTAGGCCTTCATATTGTACTTTGAGAGACGAGAGTTTGGCCCTCTTAACCTTGGTATCTCTTGCATATAAAGTTTCCAATTTATCCCAGAGTTGTTTTGCATTATTATAGTTTAGTACCTTAGCAAGGATTTTCTTACTCGGTCCAACTTGTAGTGTGTTTAAGGATTTTGCATGTTCCCAAATTTTTTTCTTGTCTTTTGCTTCTATGGGTGTGGCTTTTGGAAAATCATATCCCTTTTCAACTAATGTCCATACTTCCAGTCCAATGGACATTAGATAAATTTTCATTCTAACACTCTAGAAGACATAGTCTTCACCATTAAACTGGGGGATTTTTGATGACATCTTCAACTGCTGATCCATTCTGATGTATATTCCTCTTCAAGTGATTTAAACCTTTTGTGAAGAGACCTACTTTGATACCAATTGAAGGATTAGATCCTGTCACTGAGAGGGCGGGGAGGGGGGTGAATCAATGACACAATAATTTTATCATTTTCTTTTATTTATGCAAACATAATTTTGACAGAATATTTTATCGTGGAACCCAATTGGGAAAAACCACAAAGGCTTTTCTATTAACTGCAAAATTTGTTTTACATGTTACATAGAAGGAATATATTATTCCTTTTTGATCAACACCAATTGATCAGGATGCACCCACACCCTTGTTCACCAACACCAACTGGTAGGAGGCTACGAACCCCTTTTTAGTCATCTACAACTGAAAATGAAGCACCAACTCCCTCTGTAGTCACCAACCTGCCCTTGCACCACCCAACAACCTGTATTTTATGAATCTGGTAAAAATTTATGTATCAAGTCTTTACTACATCTTTCTCTGCTCCTGTGATTTAATATATATTTCGATTCTAACTACAGAGACACTTTCTTCTCACCACTCTTTCTCGTTTATATATTCTTCAAAATGGCGTAAGTGTTATACACTGTGTCCCTTTATTTGGACCATCGCACCTCTTCAATTAACTTAACCATAATCATTGTTTTAAATTTTTTATTGTGAAGGTTTTTTCATAAATTGATTACAATTATAGATCAATTTCATCCTTTTAACTCAATCATGAATCTATGCATTTATTTGCAGAAACCGAGTTCTGCAGAGGCACTTCCTTCAAACCATTACATGTGATCGAGTGATACAAAACTAGAGGATTATCAATTCAGAGACGTATTATATCTGGTTTTTTAAACCTCTTATTCCATATGACCAATGGTGGTGACCAGACGCTAGGCCAAACGAGTGCTTGAGCGCTTATCAAATCAATGGTCATGAATTAATCCCCTGATGAGATGGATGACATTCGGGACTTCGGGACTTCATCATTCGAGACTTCGAGATTTCAACTTTTCAAATTTTCTAATAAGATTTCGTCGAATAGATCAGACGGTTCAATTTTATTTCGCATAACCAGATCAATGGTCATGTTCGATCCTTACACTTATCCTTTCATTGCTTAATCCAATGGTTGGGACTTAATCAAGCATTTAGATGGATGGCCACCATTTACTCCAGGACTTTGGATATTCTACTTACACTATCCATCCACTATAATATCATCAACGGTTGAGAATACACCTGAAATGATCTTCATATCGGACGACTCATGTCCACTTTGGAACTTCGGTATTTGGGACTTCGCGACTTAAGGAATTTGTTGGTGGTGAAACTCCCGAAGTAAAACTCCTGGAGTAACGTAACTTACTTACATCACTTGATGATGTGGCATGAGCTGAGTGTCTGTCACGTGTCACTATGATTCTCGATTTCAACTTTACACTTGTCCTTATCTGACTGTGCCACATGTCCTTTCTTACATGGTCTGTCACATGTCCTTGATGATGTGGTATGTTGACGTATATCTCCCGATGTGACACATATTCATCTCCTTGATATAACGGTCAGAATAACATCCGAAGGGTATCTCAGATCGACGATTGAGAGTGACTTTGGAATTTTGGATTTCGGGACTTCAAGTATTTCGATATCTCGATTTCACAAATATTCCAAAGTGAGATTCCCGAAGTGTAACCTCCTCACATCTTTAGACCCGAAGTGAATTATGTTCGTTTGATCAAGATCGTAGATTGATGACTCGATCTGGTCGTGATGCTACTTTGCCTTGGTTTAAGTCTAACGACCCTCCATCTTTGCTTATCCTATCCTTCCACTTAAAGTGATCCGATGGCTGATGAATATTCGGATAATCGAATTCTTAATAGTTTTTCCCCGCTTATCCTATCCTTCCATTTAAGGTGATCCAACGATTGTGAATACTCTCGAAGTAGATTAATGATCAAGGATGATTTCAGAACCACAACTTGCGAGTGATTTAACTCGTCACCCAAACTCTGCAATTAAAAGTTGTGCATTGTTGGTGAGTCAACCACAATCATCGATCTTTGAATCTATAATATATGATGGTCCTGACTGATTGTGGGATTGGAAATAGCATGATATTTAATTCTCCTTTCAATCTCCATAATCTATTCCTTCGGTTGATCTGGCGATTGCGCATCTGATGGTTACGATTTAATCCAACTTAATCTAATCGTTTGTTGGATCAACCATAGTCATCGATATTTGAGTTTATGAAATCTAGCGATCTAGACTGATTGCGGGATTATAAGTAGTGAGTCGTTTAATTCTTCTTTCTCTCTCCGTAATTCATCATGCCATCTCTTATGAGCTTTGATCTTTATTTTCTAACCCTCCTAAGATTTTATCTCTACACATCGTCCAACTGTTTTAAATCAACCATAATACTGTTGATATCAATGACAATTCATCATACCAACTTATCATCACATCAATGACATTGTTTGTTGACATCAATGACACTATGTCCAACAACTTCAAGGAAGGATATTTGGCTCTCCTCTATGACAATAAATATTTTCATCACCCATGGAAGTTTAGGATGAATTGGCTAGGGACATATGAGATACATTTTGTCACAGATGGACGTGTTGCACAACTGAAGGATTTTGTAGGAAAGGAGATGTAATGAATGGTTAATGGCAGTCAACTAAAAACATATAGGGACAGTTGATCTACCATCCCTCATTAATTGCAACACATAAGTTAGAATTGTACATATTGTATATAGTAGGAGTTAAAAGAAGAAAAAGGAAGCAAAAAGTGGGAAAATAAGAAAAAACCAAGAAGAAGTAGGTAGATGGATACGTGGTAGACAAATAATTGAAGTTTACAGCGTGCAACATAAGTTAGAAAGAGTTACGACATAACCTGAAGATACCGCAACAAAAAAGAAGATACCACACATCAGATAAATGGGACAGAACAAAAACACAACGTGACGGGACGAAAAGTGGTCGAAAAAAGAAAAAGGTAGTAAATGGAAAAGTGGGATATGATGGAGAATTAATGACAGGCCTTATACAAGTAGGAAACTTGCAAAGTATTATTCATCATGACTTTAGGGTATACAAAGGGATAAAGAGATGAAGATGAGTAACCACCTAAAGCACTCAAATACCCCTGATGTTTTAACATCGATTGAAAGCACTAGGGTCAATAATTTGTAGTATGACACCACCTAAGGTTGAAGAACCCAGTCAAATTTCAATTAGAACCAAAATAACACAAGATCATTGAAAGAGAAAGTAATGAAAGTGGAAAACCATAGTGAACAAGCGTGATCCGTAGAGGTGGACACGATTCCATCACTGGAACCAGTGATCCCAACATCGGTTGAAGAACAAGAGATTGGCACTGAGAAGATGGGTGTAAAGATAAGGAATGCAGAGCAAAACCCCACAGAAACACAACAACTAGGTTTGGGATCACTACAAAAAACAAATGAGGCAGATGATGAAATAACCAAATTCAACGAAACTAGGGAAGAGGCTTAACCAATCGCAGAGACAACACTGCAAACATAGGAAAAAATGCAAGTAGAATATATTACATGCGAGCTAGAATTAGACGAAGAGTCAGAAGATGATGCACATTAGGAAGTAGGTTCATCCACCGCGATGAAAAAAGGAAATGGAAAACAGTTGGTGCAGAGGTCGTCGTGCAAACAGCTAAAAGTTGCAATAACATTACCACATGTACCTAAAGGAGTGGCAATTTTCTGTAATATTCTAGGATGTGTAGAAAAATTTAGGTATTCATACCATGAAGTAGCATAAAAAGACAAATTTCTTGAATTTGAGACGCAGGTATACATGGAAAGAAAAAGAATCAATGTGTCAGGAGTCCCAATATTGGAACCAAAGTAGTAGATAACATGATTTTACAACATAGGGATAATGAACTTACTGAAGATCCCTCATTTTGGACGCGGAACAATAAGGAATATTTCCATGGAGAATTCTGTTACAGGTATGAACTAACTGAGAGGGGGGGGGGTGAATCAGTTAGTGTAGATTATTAAGAATTTCTCTTGTTTTAACTTTGAATCATTAATCTTAGTGGCAGTGAGTCTTTACTGTGAAATTCAGAGTTATAAACATAAAGCAGATAACATAAAGAATAGAAATCACACACAGCATTCACTCACAAGTATGAGACGCAGATTTTTCAAGAGGAAACCCAACCAGGAAAAAAACCTTGTCTTCTTAAGATGTTAAGCAAGCTCCAACTGCGTTACATCTCATCTTTTATGAGCACCAACTCATAGAGGCTACAACCTCTGATTGCCAACACCAACTGGCTGAGAGCACCAACTCCCACAGAATCCCAGCAACCACTGGGTGGAAGCACCGACTTCCTTTTTACTTCAGCACCAACTGAGTGAAGACACCAACCTTTAGATTCCTTTCTACTAATCTACTCTGCCCTCTTCATTGTCTCTGATCTGCTGCTCTGCTTCACTGTCCTCTGCAGCCCATTCTTAGCTTCTCCTCTGTCATTCAGATTCTCCTCTTCCTTTTCTCACCTTCAGAGCTCTCTCTCTCTCTCATTTTAACCACTCTTCCATCTTGGTTCCAGCGCATTATATTGTTTTTCCACATGCAGAGGTTTTCCTTTCTTTTCTCAACTCCAACTACAGTTTCCCTTTCTTTCATTCTTTCTTCTGCTTTTCGCATGCCAGCATTCTCCCTGATTTTCTGAACTGGCTCTTTGCATGCCTCCTCTATGCATGCCACATCATGCAACACTGTGTTCTTCCTGTCTTAGCTGCCAGTCTAATTTTAGACTGAAGTCCTTCCAGCGTCCAGAGTGATTAGAGACACCCAACTGGCAAAATCTTCCATACTTGTCAAAGCAGATGAAGGACCCCCGCCAAACTCTGGATTTAGCAATGTTAATCTCCATTGATTATGCATTATAGCCATTTGATGTTGGCCACACCAATCGCGTTGTGAATGCCATCATTCGTGCTTTTCTTAAGAAAAACGATTGGTAACCCAATGGCGTTGTGAATGGCATCATTCGTGCTTTTCTTGATGCTGCTGCTAGTCATGGCCATGGCTAAGGGAGAGCCAACAGGCAATGGACGTATCTTTCTTGGTTTTATCAGCAAAGATCCCCATGGGTGAAGGCTGAACGGGAATGCCAAATGGGTCGCGTCTATCTTCGCCATTGCCTCTGTTTCTGTTTCAATGGGGGCTCTTGAATCGACTTTGAATAACCTAACGCTCTTCAAACATTTCAAAAATGGGTTTATGGCGCTTGAATCGATTTTGAATAACCTAACGCCCTTCAAACATTT
>JASDQU010100629.1:478290-499316 GCA_032191745.1 Picea mariana | reverse complement strand
TTTATAGCATTTAATTTATTTAAAATATATGTCTTATACATTTGTCCATAAAAAAGGACAATTGGCAGGTCAAACTCTTTCCCAACAGTCACAAAAATAATAATTACATTCTTTCACAATTTCAAATCCGAATGTCCATAAATGGAAATTTATTTTTAAAACAATAACATTAAAATAAGTTGTTTTTGATATTTGAGGATGTCGCATCCTCTCCCCCTTAAGTATAGCACTGTCCTCAATGTTAGTCTTTTCCTCAATTCATCATTTGGAATAGAGTTGGATAAGATTTCATCATTTCTTCTTCCAACTCCCAAGTAGCCTCCTCAGGGATACAATGCTTCCGTTGCACTTTTACCTGGGCGATGGATCTGTTCCGAGGTATTGTTTCTTTCCTGTCCATAATGCATAGAGGTTCCGCTTGGAACTCTCCTTATGGTTCTACCTACACCATGCTCCAATCAATACTGTGAGTAGGATGGTGAATATATATTTTTAATAATCAAACATAAAAAACATTACATGAACTTTTAAATTTGTAGGGAGTGCTAGTTGGTATGCCATTGGTCCGATTCAAGTTAAGACTTTGAATGGACCACAAAACCTTGGCGCCAACTTGAAACAAATTCCTAGTTTTAGGGAGATCCTCTTCGCTTTGACCTTAAGGTATACATGTTCTCCAAGATAAATCCTTGATGTCGGCTTTTCATATCTGCATAGATTTTCTTTCGATCTTGCACCACTTTTAAATTATGTTGTACCTTTTTGACCATCTGTTCCATTTCTTGAAGCAATTCTGGTCCAACCTTAATTCTTTCAACTGGATTATCCCAATTGATCATGGTTGTACATTTCTATCCATATAAGATTTCAGAGGGACTCATCTTTGTTGATGTTTGATACCCATTATTGTATGTGAATTAGACTAAGTGTAGATATTCTTCCCACTTAGTTGGTTTTTTCTTATGTACATTCGTAACATATATTCGATAATCTGATTCGTATGTTCTAATTTCCCATCCATTTGCGGATGGTAACTTGAATTGGAATTCAAATTAGTACCCAAACCTGAAAACAATTCCTTCCAAAAATTTGAGGTAAATTTAGCATTTGTTATCACTCTGTAATTTCCTTTGGCCGAAGAAGGAAATTTTAGAGCTAAGCACAAACCAAACTTTAGGGTTTGAAGCTATCCCTTTCAACCCAGAGAGGGATCTCTCTAATAAATTAGTCACTCAAAGGTCAGTGCAACAACTGGTTATGTGATCCAGAACAATATCTTATGTCAAAATCAGAGTTTTAGAAACATTGTGGTAAGACATAGTGAGGTTTCATTGGGCATGGAGTCATGGTTTAAGATATCAATGAAGCAAATTTCCAAGACTGGGTTTATGGACTGAAGTTCTCAAAGGAAAGATATAAAACATCTCAATAGACATAAATCAATTGTAATAGGGTAGAGGAAAGTGAATAACACATTAGCCATGACAGAGCATCTAACACTAGATGAATTCTGCCATAACTTTAAAGAGAATGGTAAAATATGAGGATACAAATCATATCGGATGAATTCTATATCAATCGGAAAAATGAAAAATGAAACTACAAAGCATCAATCGTGAATGAATTCTATAGTTTATTTTAGACAACAAATATGAAGACTTTATTGTTCATGAATTTTACTAGAAATAAGCACTCACATAGAAACATATTATTAAAATAATGTAACATGAATCTCTTAGTAAATCAGTCAAGTCCTTCTGCTTATAAACTCTATTGATAGAAAAATATAACCTAAAAAAAATACCCTTGGATCTCCCCTCAGGTCCAAAACCCCTTGACTTCATGTAGATTCATAAAATTTATACAAAAAATCATATCCTATCCTTGAGGATTCAAATGGATCTGATTTTCTAAATCAAGTTACAGTTATGCAATATTTTGGCAGCAAATTCTGAATAAACTGTTAATAAAAGGGGTCAAAATTGATTGTATTATTGACACATAGAAACTCGAGGAAAAATATGTTTGAGTCCATGATATAAATATTTTCGACCTTGGTATTTGTTGGAGATGAGTTGGCATACTTGCTGAATTTTCCTTGCTGATTTGGAGTTGCTTAGGATTCTCTGTCACAGTTGCACAACAAGGTTGTTGCGCAACAAAAACCTACAAGAAATGTGCAACAAACTTGCACAACAAGGTTCCTTTTCCATCTTTTGTTTCACTGCTTAACATTGACTGTTAAATGATGATGAATGAAGGTGGTTGTCCCCTCATGATGATGATTAGGATATCTAGAACCCTTTAAAATTCTATGGGTTTACCCTTTATAATAGGAATACCATGTTTTGTGATAAAACCTGCACACACAACTAGACCATCACTATCACAATTTCCCAATTGTTGATTATACTTGTAGTTGAATGCAACACCAACTCGAAAAGCTAAATATGGGACACCATATGTCTCAAAAGCAGCTCTTCTATCTTGCTGAAAGACTAAAGTGGATTATATGAGCACTCTTTCATTAATATGGGATTCTCTATCTGTGCACCTTCAACACCAATTCGCTCAACTGCATAGTCAAAAATATATTCCATTGTTTCAAACTAATACACAACACTACTATCAAAAGTTGATCATATAATTGAGTGTGTAGAACCAAATAAATTCATCAAACCAAGATCGAAATCTCTAGAAAACGAGGTTCTAGTTTCCCCTACCCAGCAAACACAAAAATTGAAGGAATCATTATCCATGACTATGGGGCAATCATTTGGAATGAGGGAATAATCGGCTTGATGAGGGCATGCTTCGGATTATGCTCCACTCTGCTCTTGTGTCACAGTATTGATTACACTACAATAAGGATCCTCTTATTGAAGAATTTGGACCATATATGGAAGACCATCAATATAAATTAAACCATTAACAAATGTATCTTTGTTTCTTCTTGATTTTTTTTTCAACAAACAATCTTATCCTCCATGGAATTTTTGAAAGCTATCAAGGTTGGTATGGCAGAAAAATGTTAGAATTGCAAATGCAGAAAACACAATTCACATATGATAATTAACAATCACACAGATAAGGAACACAGGGATTTCATGTGGTTTGCTACATGTTTAGGAATAGGTTAGTCCATAATTTCTTTAATATTTCTAGGGTCTACTACAATACCGTCTTTTGATATCATATGTCCTAAATATTGTATCTTTCTTCGATATAAATCACATTTATCAAACTTAGCGTACAATTTGTGCTCTCTTAGTTCCTGTAACACTATTTTAAAATTCTATTCATGTTCTTCTTCAATTTTTGAATAGATTAATATATCATCAATAAAAATAAGTACGAATTTATCCAAATACTTGCTAAATATATTGTTCATCAAACACATAAAATGTGTTGGTGCGTTATTAAGTCCAAATGGAATCACTACAAATTCATAATATCCATAACATTTTCTAAATGTTGTTTTATTTACGTCTTCGTCCTTTATCCTGATCTGGTGATAACCATATCTCAAGTATAGTTTAGAGAATATATTTTCTTCTCCAACTTGGTCAAATAGATCATCGAGCCTAGGTAGAGGGTATTTGTTTTTAATCGTCATTTTTAGTCAATACATAATCTTAGCGTTCCATCTTTGTTTTTGACAAAAATACTAGTGATCCTAGGGTGAAACACTTGGTCTGATGTATTCTTTAGCTAACACTTCTTGTAATTAAATTTTTAATTATATTAACTCATGAACACTCATCATGTAAGGTGCCTTCGATACTAGTGCATATCTAGGTAGTAGATCAATAGAGAAATCTATTTCTCTCATTGGAGGTAATTTTGATATATCTTCCATGAATATATCCTTAAATCATTGAAGAACTGCAAAATCTTCCAATCTTGGTTTGCTTTCTCTCTCTAGTAGATTTGTCACTTGAATAACATATATTTTGCAACCTTTAGTAATACACTTTTTGAATTGCATTGCAGATATTTTTCTAATAGAAATTGGTTTTCTAATTCCTTGTGTTGTTCTTTCTATACCATTTTCATCCTTATATGCAAATGATTTTTCATAAGAGTTCATTATCACTTTGTGATTTTATAACCATTCCATTCCAATAATTATGTCATACGATCCTAAAGGTAATACATTCATATTTATCTTTTTATTCTGACCACTTATATTCAATTCACAATCAAGAATAAATTTTGTTACCTTTCTTTTTTTGACTGTTGGTAATTGTACCAACCAGGATTTAACATGCTTTACCTTCTTTATCTTGTTTGCGTCTAATAAATTTGGGGTAACATAACTTAAACTAGCTCTTGGGTCAATTAAAATAAATACTTTGTTTTTATGAATTTTACCTTCAATCTCCACAATAGTGGACTGATGATTTGCTTGTCTTCCATCCAAAGCTGTGTTGATTCTACGAATGCTTTTACCAATATCTCCAACTGTTAAATCTTCTTGTATGTTCTGGATAGATTTATTCGCAATATTACTATAGGGACAATTTCTCAATAAATGTGGTTCGCCACATCCCCAACATTTCAATGGTTCTCTTGGATTATCATTTGTTTTCTTGAATCCCAAGTTAACTAGCTTACTTCCCTGTGCTTGTGGCACATTTCTATGGGAGTTGTTTTCTTGATATCCTTTGGTCATGTTTCAAAATGGTGAAGGTTTGAAACCCTTTTTCCTCTGATTTAACTTTTCCCGTTTCTTTTATTTCCACGCTTTTGGATTTTCATATCGTTGTTTGTATTGATCATAACATATCCTTTCTTTTTTCAATACTTCATTCAAGGTTTTTGGGTTATAAAACTCTATTATGTCCTTGTATGACTGAGGTAAACAACTTAAACAACTTTCAACTTTTACCTTTTCATCTTTTATATAAGGCACAAATCCCAATAATTCTAGAAATTTAGTAATTAGATCCTCCATGGACATCTATCCTAACTTCAGTTCATATAACTCTTTAGTTTTTCTCTCATAATAAATTTAAGATAAGTATTGTTTCTTGAAGCGTTTCTTAAAATCTTCCCATTCCATCTTCTTTTATTTTAGTCATTTGGATAATTCTAAGTCTTGCCACCATATGTTGGCTTTACCTTTCAGATTGTAAATAGTCATTCTTACTTTTCTATTACTAGAGTAATTGTAATTTTGAAAGTATTTATTTATGTCAAGAAACAACACTTCTTCCTCCTCACCAATTATGGACTCACCATCAAATGTTCAAGGTTTGATTTTCTTAAACTCTCCATCTAAATGGTCCATCTGTTTTCTTTTCATTACTATAGATGCTTACAATTTTCTAGTGTATGTGTAATTAGAAGAGCTATTTTCTCTTTTTGTTTCATGGCTAGAATATTTTGAGGAATGTTTTCTAACTTCCTCATCCACTCCATTGTTTCTTGGACTCTTCTTTGTTACTATGCTTCATATAAATATCTCATTAATTCCCTCTTGATATTCTTGAGCTTTCTTTAATTTTTCATTATCATCTTTGAATACCTATAATTCCATGATAAGGTTCCTCATCGTTTCCAACACCTAGGTGGTTGAACTTCCTTTGCTGTGATCTTCTGGGTTTATGGGAATCTCTTTTATTGTTTCTTTCAGGTCTGTCTTCTTCTCCATTCTCTGTTGACATTTTTACAAAACAATTTTGACACAGTCTGTTTGTAACAGTAAAATGTTGTTTATTAGTTTTTTCACATAACGAGATAATGTTTTGGTGTTTCTCTCAGGCCTAAGTGTTGTAACCTACAACTCTGATACCACATGTAACAGACCCAAATTTACATATAAAAAAAATTTGTTAGGTTTAAAAATGGATGTGTCCGTCATCTCTTATCTTGACAATACATAATTAGATATGTTCTAAAATATGTTAGCTACATAATTCCCGTAACTTATTAAAGTTTCATTAATTTACTAAAATAAAAATGCTACTATCTCAAGAGAAATGGCTATCAAGGAAAAATATTCCTTTAAATATTAAAATGGGATTTACCCTTGTATCCCTTTCAAGCAAATACCATCATACTACTGTGACTCTGATTACATAGAAATCAAGTATAGGATGAAAAAATAATCTAAAGGACGGTATCGTATAAGTATCAAACATATATATACTATATCTAGTGGTAAATGGGTCTAACGTAATATTTGGTAAGAGAATTAACATCTTTCATTGTCGAAGTAGAAAATGAGAAGTGCGAGAGAAGGTCATCAATTTAAAATTCAAGTACGTACTGGTTTGTCAAGTCAGTCCGCAAACCAATATGATAACCCCACATTACTCACATCACATGGTTGGCTGTAAGAAAAGAACGTTTCACGAGGGGACATACGATTTATGGGCTCGAGATGCCAGTCACTCGTAGAACGAGGCAGTTTAGGGTTGTTTCCCAAACACCATTCCTATTGTTTGAGTAATCGCGAGTTTTCTTCTAAGAAACTAGGCAGAAGGTACAAGTTTTGTCGTGAGAAGTTCTCCATGAACTCTCTGGTAGTGAAGTATTTACAAATATAAGAAGTCGAGTAACTATGAGGATATATGGATCTTGGAGACAAACAACGAGGCAAGGGATTTCCTATCCTTATGGGTTTTTTTTGTTATTTATATCACTGTGAAAATATTTCTTCTGTGTGCATATCAAATCCAAATGATGTGAAAATCTTTTTGAGAAACTCTTACAGAGTCTAGGAGAAAGTCTCATCCTATTGTTGCTCTCAACCTCTAGTAGATTCTAGACTAAATTACAATGTTTTCGATTTCTTAATTACTACTCATGATTCCTACGTGTATAATTTTGTTAGTTAGTTGCTTAACTAAGTAGCAAGAAATCATTTTTTGACAACGGATTTAAATCCATTGGCCAAGACTCAAGCTTTTAATACTTGTTTCCAAGTGATGTCAGAACCTTATTGATAAAAAGATGGTACATAATTTATGTAGTTCTGCAGTTCCTGGTAATCATAATCTCTAAGAGGCAAAGCCGATATTACTCATGTTTTCTCTGAATGCAATATGGTGTTAGCGGCCCAATATTCTCACTGCGTTTTACAGTCTACACTCTTGTTCTTAGGATGCCTTCTTTATGTTTTCTCTGAGTTCTTTTAATACGTGGGTTTTTAGGTTTCAGTCCGACTACTGGTCGTTACCATAATTACTACATAAATTATTTGTTTGACTCGAAATAATAATAATTTGTATAAACACGCAATGTCATAATTCTCTTTTGTTGTGTTTAGAAATTTCAATAATAGACCTCTAGTTCTGCTTAAAAATAATATTGATATACTTAGGAGTCAAATACTTTGATTGTAATCCACAATTATATCTATTTCTCAACATGTGCGATTTTATAAATGGTGAAGAACAATCAACAAGAAATTTTAATTGGAAAACAAAATGCTCTGATAAGTTTTATTATAAATTACCCATATAATCACATGCTTCTTGTACAATGCAAATGAATCTTTCTGTACCCATCATTTTGATTTGTTATTTACAAAAAATTGTACCAGTTGTGTGCTATGTCTCTGTTTAGTCAATTTTATCAAGAATAAGTTACTGTTTGAAACATAAGTGGATTTACAAAATAATGATGGGTATCTCATGAATTTGTGAGGGAACCCATCAGTTGCACCATGTCGCCCTGTCCCTCTGCATTCAACATCTTCTACAGAGGTTCGGTTACCAGATCCAGGTGCTTGAGTTACTCCGAAACAATTGCGTTCCTAAAAAGATCAATAGTGTTTTTTTTGCCTTATCTTTATTTTAATTCTCATCTCATTTCTCCTTTATGTTTGCGTCAAATTTTAAGTAGGTATTTTCTCTTATATACAAATGTGACTATATCTCACACACACGAAGAAGGGGCGCACCACTACCCCCTTTGAAATTAGAATTTCCTTTTGTGAAAGGTACTCAAATTCTTATTAGGGACTCTCTTCCTACATTTCTTAATCACGAAAACAAATTTGGACTTGTTTGTTCTATTTCTTTGTTATTGTTCCACTCAGAGTCCTATGTTACCGTATCTGATGTTTTAATTCACATAGGTAGACAATTTATTTAATTTAATACATGAAAGTTTGCATAAATATCTCTATACATAATTATGCTTGTTCAAAATGACATAAGTATTGGTATATAGGAATAGCCTATAATTATTTTTGTTATTAATACACGCATTTTCTTCTACTGCGATTGTGAAAAATGTTGTAACTTACATTTTGGGAATAAAATATAGAACTTAAACCAAGTATATTTAAAATATATTCTTTTCTTCAAGAACAAAATATAGAGTACTCTTACACCTATTGTGTTTTGTGTTTTCTGAAGCTTATTACTGGAAAATATATTGGTAAACAATTTTATTTACTAGTTGTTTAATGTTGTAGTTTACTATTTCTCATGGTCTACCTTGTGATTTCATAATATCGACAATAATGACAGAGAAACCTTATTCTCACATTCCTATAGAATGGTCAAAGTATTCATTATTTTTTTATGCATGAAATATTTACAGTATGAAATATTTACATAATTTCTATGAATCTTTAGTATTTTATAATACATTATTGTATATGGTAGTTTTTCCAGAAATTAAGATTATGTATGATAACCCAGAATTGCTTAAGTCTTTATTTTTCAGGGTTATAACTAGAATATTAAATTCTATATTGAGGTATCTATGAGTTATATGATGACGATTTAACTTCTGTAACATACATACATCTATACCAATCTAATCTTGTAGTATGTACATAAATAAAATTTCTATAGCTATATGCAATCATTAATCACTCCAAGAATAATAAGTACATCTACACATATCCAATTTTATAGCATACACAAATTCTATAGATACATAAAATCCATAAATTCCATTGAATAATAAACTACAATTATATAGATCAGATTATGTACTATAACAATTCAATATCTAATAGTAATGAAAATAGATATATTAAAATACATATTTATAACTGTGATGTTGGAAAACAAATGGAACAATCTGTATATACAAAAAAACCAAGATTACTTGTCCTTATCACCCCCTAGCCTGACCATGAATCCATAAGGAAAAACTGAGCTTCACTTGTTAACCATTGTCTTCCAGTACAATTAAGAAAAAAATCATTTTTCGTAACACTACTTGTTCTCATAACAATAAATAGTCATCTCCTCAACATACTAAGCAATGTTTGCCTCCCACATATGTTGTATATATTTCATTTTTCATTGCCTAGGAATTTTCCATCCATTTCCCTCTAGAAATTCATAGCTTTACAAATCCCTGATTTTTAGGGGTTGCTAATGACACAACTCAACTTCTCACACTTGTAAAAATAAGCTCTGAGTTAACTCAAACATGTTCCCCACTCATGAAGTCATAGTCAACTACTTTTAAACTTCTTGTTTCACCTGTTTTCCAAAATTTAATTTATTTAAAATATCTATCTTATACATGTGTCCATCAAAAAGGATAGTTGACAAGTCAAACTCTTTCCCAACAATAACAAAAATAATAATTAGATGCCTTCATAATTTCAAATCCGAATTTCCACACATGGAATTTTATTTTAAACAATAAAAATAAAATAAATTGTTTTTTATATTTGAAGATGTCACATCCATGTACGAGGGGAGTCTAATATGTTACGAAAATGATATGCAAAGAAATTAGACTTGATTTCTTAAAATGCAATCACGAAAATATAATTTTATAACATATGGAGGCAATTATGGAAATTTAATTTGGACTTGATTCAAAGAGGAGGTAGAGAATAAATGGGATGAATTCCCCCTTAATTCCACTCATAGAGAAGAAATGGACGCTCAATTCACATTTAATTCATCCATCATGCAGATAGTATAATAACGTTTGACTACCATCAATTGAGTACGAATAGTGTTGCACTACAAAAATCATTTAAGAATGGATTATATATATATATATTTAACAAAAAAATATGTTTATATTAAATTTAAACTAACTCAATTAAATCAAATTAGAACCTGATCAGAGTTATGAGTTTTTTCGTGAGAATTTCTCCATGCACTCTTTGGTAGTGAGAATTTCTCGTGAGAATTTTCGTGAGAATTTCTCTTTGGTAGAAACCGGGCATAGGGTTATGAGTTTTTTCGTGAGAATTTCTCCATGCACTCTTTGGTAGTGAAGTCTTTACAAATCCAAGAAGTCTAGTAACTATGAGGATATTTGGATCTTGGAGACAAACCACTAGGTAAGGTATTTCCTATCCTTTATGGGGTTATTCTATTGTTTATATCACTATGAAAATTGTGAATATCAAAGAAATATTATGTGAAAATATTTCTTAGAAACTCTTATAGAGTCTAGGAGAAAGTGTGATCCTACCATTTCTCTCAATTTGGTAAATTCCATATTAAATTACAATGTTTTGAATTTCTTAATTACTACTGACGAATCCTACATGTAGAATTTTGTTAGTTAGTCACTTAACTAAGTAGCATGAAATCATATTTTGACAATGGATTTAAATCTATTGGCTAGGACTCGAGTTTTTACTACTTGTTGCCAAGCGATGTCAGAACCTTATTGACAAAAAGATGGTACATAATTTATGTATTTCTGCAGTTCTTGGTAATCATAATCTCTAAGAGGCAAAGTCAATCTTACTCATGTTTTCTCTGAATGCAATTTGGGGTTAGTAGCCCAATCTTCTCGCTGTGTTTCACAGTCTACACTCTTGTTCTTAGGATGTCTTCTTTATGTTTTCTCTGAGTTATTTTAATACATGGGTTTTTATGTTTCAGTCCAACTACTGATTGTTACCATAGTTACTACACAGATTATTTGTTTGACTTGAAATAATAATAATTTGTATAAACACGCAGTGTCATAATTCTCTTTTGTTGGGTATACAAATTTTGATACTAGACCTCTAGTTCTGCCTAAAAATAATATTGATATACTTAGAAGTCAAATGCTTTGATTGTAATCCAAATTTATATCTATTTCTCATCCTGTGCGATTTTATAAATGGTGAAGACTAACAGTAAACAAAACATTTTCGTTGGAAAACAAAATGCTCTGATAAGTTTTATTATAAATTACCCATATAAATACATGCTTCGTGTACAATGCAAAGGAATATTCATGTATCCATCATCTTGATTTTTCATTTACAAAAATCTGTACTAGTCGTGTGCTATGTCTCTGTTTAATCAATTTTCTCAAGAATAAGTTACTGTTTGATATGTAAATGGATTTACAAACTAATGATCGGTCTCTCATGAATGTGCGAGGGAACCCATCAGTTTCACCAGGTCGCCCTATCCCTCTACATTTAACATATTCTACAGAGTTCGGTTACCATATTCAGGAACTTTAGATACTCCAAAATAGTTGCGTTCCTAAAAAGATAAGTAGATTTTTTTTTGTTTCCTTATATTTATTTTAATTCTCGTCTCATTTCTCCTTTATGTTTACGTCAAATTTTAAGTAGGTATTTTCTCTGATATGCAACTGTGACTATATCTCGTAGGTATGAAGAAGGAGTGCACCACTACCCCCTTTGAAATTAGAATTCCCTTTTGTGAAAGGTACTCAGGTTCAGGGACTCTCGTCCTACATTTCTTAATCCATAAAACAAATTTGGACTTGTTTGTTCTATTTCTCTATTATTGTTCCACTCAAAGTTCAAAAAACTCTCTCTGTTTTCGTATCTGATGTTTTAATTAACATAGGTAGACACTTTATTTAGTTTAATACCTTGAAATTTGTATAAATATCTCCGTACATAATTATGCTTGTTTCCAATGGCATAAGTATTGGTATATAGGAATATCCTATAATTATTTTTATTATTAATACAATCATTTTCTTCCACTATGATTATGAAACATGTTGTCACTTACAATCCGGGACTAAACTCTAGAACTTAAACCAAGTATATTTAAAGCATATTCTTTTATTCAAGAACAAAATAAAGAGTAATCTTACTCCTATTGTGTTTTATGTAGCTTATTACTGGAAAGTATACCGGTAAACAATTTTATTTACTAGTTTTTTAATGTTGTAGTTTACTATTTCTCATGGTCTACTTTGTAATTTCGTATTCTCAATAGTAATGATGGAGAACCCTTGTTCTCACATTTCTATAGAATGGTCAAAGTATTCATTCTTCTTTTCTGCATGAAATATGTACATAATTTCTATGGCTTTCTAGTATTTTATAATATATTATTGTATATGGTAGCTTTTTAAGATTATGTATGATAACCGAGAGTTGCTTAAGTCTTTTTTTCTTAGGGTTATAATTAGAGTATAAAATTCTATGTTGAGGTATCTATGAGTCATAAGGTGACTATTTAACTTATTTAACATACATACATCTATACCAATCCAATCTTGTAGCATGTACATAAATAAAATTTGTTTAGCTACATGCAATCATTAATCCCTGCAAGAATAATAAAATACATCTATACAGTTTCAATTTTGTAGCATACACAAATTATGTAGCTACATAAAATCCATAAACTCCATTGAATAATAAAATACAACGATATAGATAAGATTATGTACTATAACAATTCAATATCTAACAGTAATGAAAAGAGATATATGAAAATACATATATGTAACTATGATGCTAGAAAACAAATGGAGCAACCACAATCGACCCAACCATAGATACAAAACATGTAATATTAATTTTTGTGATCACCTCCTACCCTAACCATGACTCCATAAGGGAAACCTGAGCTTCACTCCTTAGCCACTGTCTTTCTGTACAGTTCAGAAAGAAATGATTTGCCTAACACCACTTGTGCTCATAACAACAAATGGCCATATCGACAACATACTAAACAATGTCTTGCCTCCCACATATGTTGTATATATTTCATTTTTCATTTCCTAGGACTTTTCCATCGAATTTCCTCCTTGGTAAATTCAAAGCTTTACAAATCCCTAATTTTTAGGGGCTTTCAGTGACAAAACTCAAGTTCTAACACTTGTAAAAATAAGCTCTGAGTTAACTCAAACATGTTCCCCACTCATGGAGTCACATTCAACTACTTTTAACCTGGTTGTTCCACCTATTTTCTAGCATTTAATTTATTTAAAATATATGTTTTATACATTTGTCCATAAAAAAGGGCAATTGGCAAGTCAAACTCTTTCCCAACAATCACAAAAATAATAATTACATTCTTTCACAATTTCAAATCCGAATTTCCATAAATGGAAATTTATTTTTAAAACAATAACATTAAAATAAATTGTTTTTGATATTTGAGGATGTCACATCCTCTCCCCCTTAAGTATAGCACTATCCTCAGTGTTAGTCTTTTCCTCAATTCATCATTTGGAATATAGTTGGATAAGATTTCATCATTTCTTCTTCCAACTCCCAAGTAGCCTCCTCGGGGATACAGTGCTTTCGTTGCACTTTTACCTGGGCGATGGATCTGTTCCGAAGTATTGTTTCTTTCCTTTCCATAATGCATAGAGGTTATGCTTGGAACTCTCCTTTTGGTTCTACCTACACCATGTTCCAATAAATACTGTGAGTAGGATGGTGAATATATATTTTTAATAATCAAACATAAAAAACATTACATGAACTCTTAAATTTGTAGGGAGTGCTAGTTGGTATGCCACTGGTCTGATTCAAGTTAATACTTTGAATGGACCACAAAACCTTGGCGCCAACTTAAAACAAATTCCTAGTTTTAGGGAGATCCTCTTCGCTTTGACCTTAAGGTATACATGTTCTCCAACATAAATCCTTGATGTCGGCTTTTCAGATCTGCATAGATTTTCTTTCAATCTTACGCCACTTTTAAATTATGTTGTACCTTTTTGACCATCTGTTCCATTTCTTGAAGCAATTTTGGTCCAACCATAATTCTGTCAACTGGATTATCCCAACTGATCATGGTTGTACATTTCTATCCATATAATATTTCAGAGGGACTCATCTTTGTTGATGCTTGATACCCATGATTGTATGTGAATTAGACAAAGTGTAGATATTCTTCCCACTTCGTTGGTTTGTTCTTACATACATTCGTAACAAATATTTGATAATCTAATTCGTACGTTCTAATTTCGCATCCATTTGCAGATGGCAACTTGAATTGAAATTCAAATTAGTACCCAAACCTGCAAACAATTCCTTCCAAAAATTTGAGGTAAATTTAGCATTTGTTATCACTCTTTAATTTCCTTTGGTTGAAGAAGGAAAATTCATAGGTAAGCACAAACCAAACTTTAGGGTTTGAAGCTATCCCTTTCAACCCAGAGAGGGCTCTCTCTAATAAATTACTCACTCAAAGGTCAGTGCAACAACTGGTTATGTGATCTAGAACAATGGCTAGATCTTATGTCAAAATCAGAGTTTTAGAAACATTGTGGTAAGACATAGTGAGGTTTCATTGGGCATGGATTCATGGTTTAAGATATCAATGAATCAAATTTCCAAGACTGGGTTTATGAACTGAAGTTCTCAAAGGAAAGATATAAAACATCTCAATAGACATAAATCAATTGTAATAGGGTAGAGGAAAGTGAATAACACATTAGCCATGGCAGAGCATCTAACACTGGATGAATTCTGCCATAACTTTAAAGAGAATGGTGAAATATGAGGATACAAAGCACACCGAATGAATTCTATATCAATTGGAAAAATGAAAAATGAAACTACAAAGCATCAATCGTGAATGAATTCTGTAGTTTATTTTAGACAACAAATATGAAGACTTTACTGTTCATGAATTTTACTAGAAATAAGCACTCACATAGAAACATACTATTAAAATAATGTAACATGAATCTCTCAATAAATCAGTCAGGTCCTTCTACTTATAAACTTTATTGATAGAAAAATATAACCTAAAAAAAATACCCTTGGATTTCCCCTCAGGTCCAAACCCCCTTGAGTTCATGTAGATTCATAAAATTTATACAAAAAATCATATCCTATCCTTGAGGATTCGAATGGATTTGATTTTCTAAATCAAGTTACAGTTACACAATATTTTGGCAGCAAATTCTGAACAAACTGTTAATAAAAGGGGTCAAAATTGATTGTATTAATGACATATAACAACTCGAGGAAAAAGATGTTTGGGTCCGTGATATAAATATTTTCGACCTTGGTATTCGTTGGAGATGAGTTGGCATACTTGCTGAATTTTCCTTGTTGATCTGGAGTTTCTTAGGCTTCTCTATCACAGTTGCACAACAAGGTTTCCGCGCAACAAAAACCTACAAGAAATGCACAACAAACTTGCACAACAAGGTTCCTTTTCCATATTTTGTTTCACTGTTTAACATTGACTGTTAAATGATGATGAATGAAGGTGGTTGTGGCCTCATGATGATGATTATGATATCTAGAACCCTTTAAAATTCTATGGGTTTACCCTTTATAATAGGAATATCATGTTTTGTGATAAACCTACACACACAACTAGACCATCACTATCACAATTTCCCAATTGTTGATTATACTTGTAGTTGAATGCAACACCAAATCCAAAAGATAAATATGGGACACCATATGTCTCAAAAGGAGCTTTGCTATCTTGCTGCAAGACTAAAGTGGATTATATGAGCACTCGTTCATTAATATGGGATGCTCTATATGTGCACCTTCATCACCAATTCACTCAATTGCATAGTCAAAAATATATTCCATTGTTTCAAACTGATACACAACATTACTATCAAAAGTTGATCATATAATTGAGCGTGTAGAACCAAATAACTTCATCAAACCAAGATCGAAATCTCTAGAAAACGAGGTTCTAGTTTCCCCTGCCCAACAAACACAAAAATTGAAGGAATCATTATCCATGACTATGGAGCAATCATTTGGAATGAGGGAATAATCAACTTGATGAGGGCATGCTTCTGATTATGCTCCACTTTTCTCTTGTGTTGCGGTATTGATTACACTGCAATAAGGATCCTCTTATTGAACAATTTGAACCATATATGGAAGACCAACAATATAAATTAAACCATTAACAAATGTATCTTTGTTGCTTCTTGATTTTTTTTTTCAACATACGATCTTATCCTCCATGGAATTTTTAAAAGCTATCAAGGTTGGTATGGCAGAAAAATGTTAGAATTGCAAATGCGGAAAACACAATTCACATATGATAATTAACAATCATACAGATAAGGAACACAGGGATTTCATGTGGTCTGCTACATCTTTAGGAATAGGTCATTCCATAATTGCTTTAATCTTTCTAGGGTCTACTGCAATACCATCTTTTGATATCATATGTCCTAAATATTGTATCTTTCTTTGATATAAATCACATTTATCAAACTTAGCTTACAATTTGTGCTCTCTTAGTGCCTGTAACACTATTTTAAAATTCTATTCATGTTCTTCTTCAATTTTTGAATAGATTAATATATCATCAATAAAAATAAGTACGAATTTATCCAAATACTCGTTGAATATATTGTTCATCAAACACATAAAATGTGTTGGTGCGTTAGTAAGTCCAAATGGAATCACTACAAATTCGTAATATCCATAACATTTTCTAAATGTTGTTTTATTTACGTCTTCGTCCTTTATCCTGATCTGGTGATAACCATATCTCAAGTATAGTTTAGAGAATATCTTTGCTTCTCTAACCTGGTCAAATAGATCATTGATCCTAGGTAGAAGGTATTTGTTTTTAATCGTCATTTTTAGTCAATACATAATCTTAGCGTTCCATCTTTGTTTTTGACAAAAATACTAGTGATCCTAGGGTAAAACACTTGGTCTGATGTATTCTTTAGCTAACAATTCTTGTAATTAAATTTTTAATTATGTTAACTCAGGAACACTCATCCTGTAAGGTGCCTTTGATACTGGTGCATATCTAGGTAGTAGATCAATAGAGAAATCTATTTCTCTCATTGGAGGTAATTTTGGTATATCTTCCACGAATATATCCTTAAATCGTTGAAGAATTGCAAAATCTTCCAAACATGGTTTTCTTTCTCTCTCTAGCAGATTTGTCACTTGAATAACATATATTTTGCAACCTTTAGTAATACACTTTTTGAATTGCATTGCAGATATTTTTCTAACAGAAATTGGTTTTCTAATTCCTTGTATTGTTCTTTCTATACCATTTTCATCCTTATATACAAATGATTTTTCATAAGAGTTCATTATCACTTTGTGATTTTATAACCATTCCATTCCAATAATTATGTCATACGATCCTAAAGGTAATACATACATATTTATCCTTTTATTATGACCACTTATATTCAATTCACAATCAAGAATAAATTTGTTACCTTTCTTTTTTTGACTGTTGGTAATTGTACTAACCAGGATTTAACATGCTTTACCTTCTTTATCTTGTTTGCGTCTGATGAATTTGGGGTAACATAACTTAAACTAGCTCTTGGGTCGATTAAAATAAATACTTTGTTTTTATGAATTTTACCTTCAATCTCCACAATAGTGGACTAATGATTTGCTTGTCTTCCATTCAAAGCTGCGTTGATTCTACGAATGCTTTTACCAATATATCCAACTGCTAAATCTTCTTGTATGTTTTGGATAGCTTTATTTGCAACATTACTATAGGGACAATTTCTTAATAAATGTGGATCGCCACATCCCCAACATTTCAATGGTTCTCTTGGATTATCATTTGTTTTCTTGAATCCCAAGTTCACTGGCTTACTTCCCTGTGCGTGTGGTACATTTCTGTGGGAGTTGGTGATATCCTTTGGTCATGTTTCAAAATGGTGAAGGTTTGAAACCCTTTTTCCTCTAATTTAACTTTTCCTATTTCTTTTCTTTCCATGCTTTTGGATTTTCATATCGTTGTTTGTATTTATCATAACATATCCCTGCTTTTTGCAATACTTCATTCAAGGTTTTTGGGTTATAAAACTCTATTATGTCCTTGTATGACTGAGGTAAACAACTTAAAAAACTTTCAACTTTTACCTTTTTCATCTTTTATATAAGGCACAAATCCCAATAATTTCAGAAATTTAGTAATTAGATCCTCCATGGACATCTATCCTAACTTCAATTCATATAACTCTTTAGTTTTTCTCTCATAATAACTTTAAGATAAGTATTGTTTCTTGAAGTGTTTCTTAAAATCTTCCCATTCCATCTTCTTTTATTTTAGTCATTTGGATAATTTTAAGTCTTGCTACCATATGTTGGCATTACCTTTCATATTGTAAATAGTCATTCTTACTTTTATATTACTAGAGTAATTGCAATTTTGAAATTATTTATTTATGTCAAGAAACAACACTTCTTCCTCCTCACCGGTTATAGTCTCACCATCAAATGTTCAAGGTTTGATTTTCTTAAACTCTCCATCTAAATGGTCCATCTGTTTCTTTTCATTACTATAGATGCTTACAATTTTCTGGTGTATGTGTAATTAGAAGAGCTATTTTCTCTTTTTGTTTCATGGCTAGAATATTTTGAGGAACGTTTTCTAACTTCCTCATCCACTCCATTATTCCTTGGACTCTTCTTTGTTACCATGCTTCGTATAAATATCTCATTAATTCCCTCTTGATATTCTTGAGATTTCTTTAATTTTTCATTATCATCTTTGAATACCTGTAATTCCACGATTAGGTTCCTCATCATTTCCAACACCTAGGTGGTTGAACTTCTTTTGTTGTGATCTTTTGGGTTTATGGGAATCTCTTTTATTGTTTCTTTCAGGTATGTCTTGTTCTCCATTCTCCACTGACATTTTTACAAAACAATTTTGACACAATGTGTTTGTAACAGTAAAATGTTGTTTATTAGTTTTTTCACATAACGAGATAATGTTTTGGTGTTTCTCTCAGGCCAAAGTGTTGTAACCTACAACTCTGATACCACATGTAACATACCCAAATTCACATATAATTTTTTTTTTGTTTGGTTTAAAAATGGGTGTGTCCTTCGTCATCTCTTATCTTGACAATACATAATTAGATATGTTCTAAAATATGTTAGCTACATAATTCCTATAACTTATTAAAGTTTCATTAATTTACTAAAATAAAAATGCTACTATATCAAGAGAAATGGCTATCAAGGAAAAATATTTCTTTAAATATTAAAATGGGATTTACCGTTGTATCCCTTTCAAGAAAATACCATCATACTACTGTGACTCTGATTACATAGAAATCAAGTATAGGATGAAAAAATGATCTAAGGACGGTATCGTATAAGTATCAAACATATATATACTATATCTAGTGGTAAATGGGTCTAACGTAATATTTGGTAAGAGAATTAACATCTTTCATTGTTGAAGTAGAAAATGAGAAGTGCGAGAGAAGGGATGTGTCATCAATTTAAAGTTCAAGTACGTACTGGTTTGTCAAGTCAGTGCCCAAACCAATATGATAACCCCACATTAGTCACATCACATGGTTGGTCGTAAGAAAAGAACGTTTCACGAGGGGACATACGATTTATGGGCTCGAGATGCCAGTCACTCGTAGAACGAGGAAGTTTAGGGTTGTTTCCCAAACACCATTCCTATTGTTTGAGTAATCGCGAGTTTTATTCTAAGAAACTAGGCAGAAGGTACAAGTTTGTCGTGAGAAGTTCTCCATGAACTCTCTGGTAGTGAAGTATTTACAAATATAAGAAGTCGAGTAACTATGAGGATATATGGATATTGGAGACAAACAGCGAGGCAAGGGATTTCCTATCCTTTATGGGTTTTTTTGTTATTTATATCACTGTGAAAATATTTCTTCTGTGTGCATATCAAATCCAAATGATGTGAAAATCTTTTTGAGAAACTCTTATAGAGTCTAGGAGAAAGTCTCATCCTATTCTTGCTCTCAACCTCTAGTAGATTCTAGACTAAATTACAATGTTTTCGATTTCTTAATTACTACTCATGATTCCTACGTGTAGAATTTTGTTAGTTAGTTGCTTAACTAAGTAGCAAGAAATCATTTTTTGACAACGGATTTAAATTCATTGGCCAAGACTCAAGCTTTTAATACTTGTTTCCAAGTGATGTCAGAACCTTATTGATAAAAAGATGGTACATAATTTATGTAGTTCTGCAGTTCCTGCTAATCATAATCTCTAAGACGCAAAGCCGATATTACTCATGTTTTCTCTGAATGCAATATGGTGTTAGCGGCCCAATATTCTCAATGCGTTTTACAGTCTACACTCTTGTTCTTAGGATGCCTTCTTTATGTTTTCTCTGAGTTCTTTTAATACGTGGGGTTTTAGGTTTCAGTCCGACTACTGGTCGTTACCATAGTTACTACATAAATTATTTGTTTGACTCGAAATAATAATAATTTGTATAAACACGCAATGTCATAATTTTCTTTTGTTGTGTTTAGAAATTTCAATAATAGACCTCTAGTTCTGCTTAAAAATAATATTGATATACTTAGGAGTCAAATACTTTGATTGTAATCCACAATTATATCTATTTCTCAACATGTGCGATTTTACAAATGGTGAAGAACAATCAACAAGAAATTTTAATTAGAAAACAAAATGCTTTGATAAGTTTTATTATAAATTACCCATATAATCACGTGCTTCTTGTACAATGCAAATGAATCTTCCTATACCCATAATTTTGATTTGTTATTTACAAACAATTGTACTAGTTGTGTGCTATGTCTCTGTTTAGTCAATTTTATCAAGAATAAGTTACTGTTTGAAACATAAGTGGATTTACAAAATAATGATGGGTATTTCATGAATTTGTGAGGGAACCCATCAGTTGCACCATGTTGCTCTCTCCCTCTTCATTCGACATCTTATACAGAGGTTCGGTTACCAGATCCGGGTGCTTGAGTTACTCCGAAACAATTGCGCTCCTAAAAAGATCAGTGGTTTTTTTTTTGCCTTATCTTTATTTTAATTCTCATCTCATTTCTCCTTTATGTTTGCGTCAAATTTTAAGTAGGTATTTTCTCTTATATGCAAATGTGACTATATCTCACAC
>JASDQU010100629.1:458680-477599 GCA_032191745.1 Picea mariana | reverse complement strand
TAGACCTCTAGTTCTGCCTAAAAATAATATTGATATACTTAGGAGTCAAATGCTTTGATTGTAATCCAAAGTTATATCTATTTCTCATCCTGTGCGATTTTATAAATGGTGAAGACTAACAGTAAACAAAACATTTTCGTTGGATAAAAAATGCCCTGATAAGTTTTATTATAAATTACCCATATAAATACATGCTTCGTGTACAATGCAAAGGAATATTCCTGTACCCATCATTTTGATTTTTGATTTACAAAAATCTGTACTAGTCGTGTGCTATGTCTCTGTTTAATCAATTTTCTCAAGAATAAGTTACTGTTTGAAACGTAAGTGGGTTTACAAACTAATGATCGGTCTCTCATGAATGTGTGAGGGAACCCATCAGTTGCACCAGGTTTCCCTATCCCCCTACATTCAACATATTCTACAGAGGTTCGGTTACCATATTCGGGAACTTTAGATACTCCAAAATAGTTGTGTTCCTAAAAAGATAAGTAGTTTTTTTTTTGTTTCCATATATTTATTTTAATTCTCGTCTCATTTCTCCTTTATGTTTACGTCAAATTTTAAGTAGGTATTTTCTCTATATGCAACTGTGACTATATATCGTAGGTATGAAGGAGTGCACCGCTACCCCTTTGAAATTAGAATTCCCTTTTGTGAAAGGTACTCGGGTTCTTATCAGGGACTCTTGTCCAACATTTCTTAATCCAAAAAACAAATTTGGACTTGTTTGTTCTATTTCTCTATTATTGTTCCACTCAGAGTCCAAAAAACTCTCTCTGTCTTCGTATCTGATGTTTTAATTCACATAGGTAGGCACTTTGTTTAGTTTAATACATTGAAGTTTGTATAAAAATCTCCGTACATAATTATGCTTGTTCCCAATGGCATAAGTATTGGTATATAGGAATATTCTATAATTTTTTTTATTATTAATACAATCATTTTCTTCCACTGCCATTATGAAACATGTTGTAACTTACAATCTGGGACTAAACTCTATAACTTAAACCAAATATATTTAAAACATATTTTTTTATTCAAGAACAAAATAAAGAGTAATCTTACTCCTATTGTGTTTTATGTAGCTTATTACTGGAAAGTATACCGGTAAACAATTTTATTTACTAGTTTTTTAATGTTGTAGTTTACTATTTCTCATGGTCTACTTTGTAATTTCGTATTCTCAATAGTAATGACGGAGAACCCTTTTTCTCACATTTCTATAGAATGGCCAAAGTATTCATTTTCTTTTCTGCATGAAATATTTACATAATTTCTATGGCTTTCTAGTATTTTATAATATATTATTGTATATGGTAGCTTTTCCAGAAATTAAGATTATGTATGATAACCGAGAGTTTCTTAAATCTTTCTTTCTTAGGGTTATAACTAGAATATAAAATTCTATGTTGAGATATTTATGAGTCATATGGTGACTATTTAACTTATTTAACATACATACATCTATATCAATCCAATCTTGTAGCATGCACATAAATAAAATTTCTTTAGCTACATGCAATCATTAATCCCTATAAGAATAATAAAATACATCTATACAGATTCAATTTTGTAGCATACACAAATTATGTAGCTACATAAAATCCATAAACTCCATTGAATAATAAAATACAATGATATAGATAAGATTATGTACTATAACAATTCAATATCTAACATTAATGAAAAGAGATATATGAAAATACATATATGTAACTATGATGCTAGAAAACAAATGGAACAACCACGTTTGACCCAACCATAGATACAAAACATGTAATATTAATTTTTGTGATCAACTCCTACCCTAACCATGACTCCATAAGGGAAAACTGAGCTTCACTCCTTAGCCACTATCTTTCTGTATAGTTCAGAAAGAAATGATTTGCCTAACACCACTTGTGCTCATAACATCAAATGGTCATATCCACAACATACTAAGCAATGTCCAGCCTCCCACATATGTTGTATATATTTCATTTTTCATTTCCTAGGACTTTTCCATCGATTTTCCTCCTTGGGAAATTCACAGCTTTACAAATCCCTAATTTTTAGGGGCTTTTAGTGACAAAACTCAAGTTCTAACACTTGTAAAAATCAGCTCTGAGTTAACTCAAACATGTTCCCCACTCATGGAGTCACAGTCAACTACTTTTAACCTGGTTATTCCACCTATTTTCTAGCATTTAATTTATTTAAAATATATGTCTTATACATTTGTCCATAAAAAAGGACAATTGGCAAGTCAAACTCTTTCCCAACAGTCACAAAAATAATAATTACATTCTTTCACAATTTCAAATCCGAATGTCCATAAATGGAAAATTATTTTTAAAACAATAACATTAAAATAAGTTGTTTTTGATATTTGAGGATGTCGCATCCTCTCCCTCTTAAGTATAGCATTGTCCTCAATGTTAGTCTTTTCCTCAATTCATCATTTGGAATAGAGTTGGATAAGATTTCATCATTTCTTCTTCCAACTCCCAAGTAGCCTCCTCAGGGATACAATGCTTCCGTTGCACTTTTACCTGGGCGATGGATCTGTTCCGAAGTATTTTTTCTTTCTTGTCCATAATGCATAGAGGTTCCGCTTGGAACTCTCCTTATGGTTCTACCTACACCATGTTCCAATGAATACTGTGAGTAGGATGGTGAATATATATTTTTAATAATCAAACATAAAAAACATTACATGAACTTTTAAATTTGTAGGGAGTGCTAGTTGGTATGCCACTGGTCCAATTCAAGTTAAGACTTTGAATGGACCACAAAACCTTGGCGCCAACTTGAAACAAATTCCTAGTTTTAGGGAGATCCTCTTCGCTTTGACCTTAAGGTATACATGTTCTCCAACATAAATCCTTGATGTCGGCTTTTCAGATCTGCATAGATTTTCTTTCGATCTTGCGCCACTTTTAAATTATGTTGTACCTTTTTGACCATCTGTTCCATTTCTTGAAGCAATTCTGGTCCAACCTTAATTCTTTCAACTAGATTATCCCAACTGATCATGGTTGTACATTTCTATCCATATAAGATTTCAGAGGGACTCATCTTTGTTGATGCTTGATACCCATTATTGTATGTGAATTAGACTAAGTGTAGATATTCTTCCCACTTAGTTGGTTTTTTATTACGTACATTCGTAACATATATTCAATAATCTGATTCATATGTTCTAATTTCCCATCCGTTTGCGGATGGTAACTTGAATTGGAATTCAAATTAGTACCCAAACCTGCAAACAATTCCTTCCAAAAATTTGAGGTAAATTTAGCATCTATTATCACTCTGTAATTTCCTTTGGTTGAAGAAGGAAAATTTAGAGCTAAGCACAAACCAAACTTTAGGGTTTGAAGCTATCCCTTTCAACCCAGAGAGGGATCTCTCTAATAAATTAGTCACTCAAAGGTCAGTGCAACAACTGGTTATGTGTTCCAGAACAATATCTTATGTCAAAATCAGAGTTTTAGAAACATTATGGTAAGACATAGTGAGGTTTCATTGGGCATGGAGTCATGGTTTAAGATATCAATGAAGCAAATTTCCAAGACTGGGTTTATGAACTGAAGTTATCAAAGGCAAGATATAAAACATCTCAATAGACATAAATCAATTGTAATAGGGTAGAGGAAAGTGAATAACACATTAGCCATGACAGAGCATCTAACACTGGATGAATTCTGCCATAACTTTAAAGAGAATGGTAAAATATGAGGATACAAAGCATACCGGATGAATTCTATATCAATCAGAAAAATGAAAAATGAAACTACAAAGCATCAATTGTGAATGAATTCTGTAGTTTATTTTAGACAACAAATATGAAGACTTTACTGTTCATGAATTTTACTAGAAATAAGCACTCACATAGAAACATACTATTAAAATAATGTAACATGAATCTCTTAGTAAATCAGTAAGTCCTTCTGCTTATAAACTTTATTGATAGAAAAATATAACCTAAAAAAAAATACCCTTGGATCTCCCCTCAGGTCCAAAACCCCTTGAGTTCATGTAGATTCATAAAATTTATACACAAAATCATATCCTATCCTTGAGGATTCGAATGGATCTGATTTTCTAAATCAAGTTACATCTATGCAATATTTTGGCAGCAAATTCTGAATAAATTGTTAATAAAAGGGTCAAAATTGATTGTATTATTGACATATAACAACTCGAGGAAAAATATGTTTGAGTCTGTGATATAAATATTTTCGACCTTGGTATTCATTGGAGATGAGTTGGCATACTTGCTGAATTTTCCTTGCTGATTTGGAGTTGCTTAGGATTCTCTGTCACAGTTGCACAACAAGGTTTCCGCGCAACAAAAACCTACAAGAAATGCACAACAAACTTGAACAACAAGGCTCCTTTTCCATCTTTTGTTTCACTGTTTAACATTGACTATTAAATGATGATGAATGAAGGTGGTTGTGGCCTCATGATGATGATTAGGGTATCTAGAACCCTTTAAAATTATATGGGTTTACCCTTTATAATAGGAATACCATGTTTTGTGATAAAACCTGCACACACAACTAGACCATCACTATCACAATTTCCCAATTGTTGATTATACTTGTAGTTGAATGCAACACCAACTCGAAAAGCTAAATATGGGACACCATATGTCTCAAAAGGAGCTCTGCTATCTTGCTGCAAGACTAAAGTGGATTATATGAGCACTCTTTCATTAATATGGGATTCTCTATCTGTGCACCTTCAACAGCAATTTGCTCAACTGCATAGTCAAAAATATATTCCATTGTTTCAAACTGATACACAACATTACTATCAAAAGTTGATCATATAATTGAGCGTGTAGAACCAAATAACTTCATCAAACCAAGATCGAAATCTCTAGAAAACGAGGTTCCAATTTCCCCTACCCAGCAAACACAAAAATTGAAGGAATCATTATCCATGACTATGGGGAAATCATTTGGAATGAGGGAATAATCGGCTTGATGAGGGCATGCTTCTGATTATGCTCCACTCTGCTCTTGTGTCACGGTATTGATTACATTGCAATAAGGATCCTCTTATTGAAGTATTTGGACCATATATGGAAGACCATCAATATAAATTAAACCATTAACAAATGTATCTTTGTTTCTTCTTGATTTTTTTTTTCAACATACAATCTTATCCTCCATGGAATTTTTGAAAGCTATCAAGGTTGGTATGGTAGAAAAATGTTAGAATTGCAAATGCAGAAAACACAATTCACATATGATAATTAACAATCACACAGATAAGGAACACAGGGATTTCATGTGGTCTGCTACATGTTTAGGAATAGGTCAGTCCATAAACGCTTTAATCTTTCTAGGGTCTACTGCAATACCGTCTTTTGATATCATATGTCCTAAATATTGTATCTTTCTTCGATATAAATCACATTTATCAAACTTAGCATACAATTTGTGCTCTCTTAGTTCCTGTAACACTATTTTAAAATTTTATTCATGTTCTTCTTCAATTTTTGAATAGATTAATATATCATCAATAAAAATAAGTACGAATTTATCCAAATACTCGCTAAATATATTGTTCATCAAACACATAAAATGTGTTGGTGCGTTAGTAAGTCCAAATGAAATCACTACAAATTCGTAATATCCATAACATTTTCTAAATGTTGTTTTATTTACGTCTTCGTCCTTTATCCTGATCTGGTGATAACCATATCTCAAGTATAGTTTAGATAATATCTTTTCTTCTCCAACTTGGTCAAATAGATCATTGAGCCTAGGTAGAGGGTATTTGTTTTTAATTGTCATTTTTAGTCAATACATAATCTTAGCGTTCTATCTTTGTATTTGACAAAAATACTAGTGATCCTAGGGTGAAACACTTGGTCTGATGTATTCTTTAGCTAACAGTTCTTGTAATTAAATTTTTAATTATGTTAACTCATGAACACTCATCATGTAAGGTGCCTTCGATACTAGTGCATATCTAGGTAGTAGATCAATAGAGAAATCTATTTCTCTCATTGGAGCTAATTTTGGTATATCTTCCACGAATATATCCTTAAATCGTTGAAGAACTGCAAAGTCTTCCAAACTTGGTTTGCTTTCTCTCTCTAGCAAATTTGTCACTTGAATAACATATATTTTGCAACCTTTAGTAATACACTTTTTGAATTGCATTGCAGATATTTTTCTAACAGAAATTGGTTTTCTAATTCCTTGTGCTGTTCTTTCTATACCATTTTCATCCTTATATGCAAATGATTTTTCATAAGAGTTCATTATCACTTTGTGATTTTATAACCATTCCATTCCAATAATTATGTCATACGATCCTAAAGGTAATACATTCATATTTATCCTTTTATTCTGACCACTTATATTCAATTCACAATCAAGAATAAATTTTGTTACCTTTCTTTTTTTGACTGTTGGTAATTGTACTAACCAGGATTTAACATGCTTTACCTTCTTTAGCTTGTTTGCGTCTAATAAATTTGGGGTAACATAACTTAAACTAGCTCTTGGGTCAATTAAAATAAATACTTTGTTTTTATGAATTTTACCTTCAATCTCCACAATAGTGGATTGATGATTTGCTTGTCTTCCATCCAAAGTTGTGTTGATTCTACGGATGCTTTTACCAATATCTCCAACTGTTAAATCTTCTTGTATGTTCTGGATAGATTTATTCGCAATATTACTATAGGGACAATTTCTCAATAAATGTGGTTCGCCACATCCCCAACATTTCAATGGTTCTCTTGGATTATCATTTGTTTTCTTGAATCCCAAGTTAACTGGCTTACTTCCCTGTGCTTGTGGCACATTTCTATGGGAGTTGTTTTCTTGATATCCTTTGGTCATGTTTCTATGGGAGTTGTTTTCTTGATATCCTTTGGTCATGTTTCAAAATGGTGAAGGTTTGAAACCCTTTTTCCTCTGATTTAACTTTTCCTGTTTCTTTTATTTCCATGCTTTTGGATTTTCATGTCGTTGTTTGTATTGATCATAACATATCCTTGCTTTTTGCAATACTTCATTCAAGGTTTTTGGGTTATAAAACTTTATTATGTCCTTGTATGACTGAGGTAAACAACTTAAAAAACTTTCAACTTTTACCTTTTCATCTTTTATATAAGGCACAAATCCCAATAATTCCATAAATTTAGTAATTAGATCCTCCATGGACATCTATCCTAACTTTAGTTCATATAACTCTTTAGTTTTTCTCTCATAATAAATTTAAGGTAAGTATTGTTTCTTGAAGCTTTTCTTAAAATCTTTCCATTCCATCTTCTTTTATTTTAGTCATTTGGATAATTTTAAGTCTTGCCACCATATGTTGGCTTTACCTTTCAGATTGTAAATAGTCATTCTTACTTTTATATTACTAGAGTAATTGTAATTTTGAAAGTATTTATTTATGTCAAGAAACAACACTTCTTCCTCCTCACCGGTTATGGACTCACCATCAAATGTTCAAGGTTTGATTTTCTTAAACTCTCCATCTAAATGGTCCATTTGTTTTCTTTTCATTACTATAGATGCTTACAATTTTCTGGTGTATGTGTAATTAAAAGAGCTACTTTCTCTTTTTGTTTCATGGCTAGAATATTTTGAGGAATGTTTTCTAACTTCCTCATCCACTCCATTGTTCCTTGGACTCTTCTTTGTTACCATGCTTCATATAAATATCTCATTAATTCCCTCTTGATATTCTTGAGCTTTCTTTAATTTTTCATTATCATCTTTGAATACCTGTAATTCCACTATAAGGTTCCTCATCGTTTCCAACACCTAGGTGGTTGAACTTCCTTTGTTGTGATCTTCTGGGTTTATGGGAATCTCTTTTATTGTTTCTTTCAGGTCTGTCTTCTTCTCCATTCTCCGCTGACATTTTTACAAAACAATTTTGACACAGTCTGTTTGTAACAGTAAAATGTTGTTTATTAGTTTTTTCACATAACGAGATAATGTTTTGGTGTTTCTCTCAGGCCTAAGTGTTGTAACCTACAACTCTGATACCACATGTAACAGACCCAAATTCACATATAATTTTTTTTTTGTTAGGTTTAAAAATGAGTGTGTCCTTTGTCATCTCTTATCTTGACAATACATAATTAGATATGTTCTAAAATATGTTAGCTACATAATTCCTGTAACTTATTAAAGTTTCATTAATTTACTAAAATAAAAATGATACTATCTCAAGAGAAATGGCTATCAAGGAAACATATTCCTTTAAATATTAAAATGGGATTTACCCTTGTATCCCTTTCAAGCAAATACCATCATACTACTGTGACTCTGATTACATAGAAATCAAGTATAGGATGAAAATACTGTGACTCTGATTACATAGAAATCAAGTATAGGATGAAAAATTAATCTAAGGACGGTATCATATAAGTATCAAACATATATATACTATATCTAGTGGTAAATGGGTATAACGTAAGATTTGGTAAGAGAATTAATCTCTTTCATTGTCGAAGTAGAAAATGAGAAGTGCGAGAGAAGGGATGTGTCATCAATTTAAAGTTCAAGTACGTACTGGTTTGTCAAGTCAGTCCCCAAACCAATATGATAACCCCACATTAGTCACATCACATGGTTGGCCGTAAGAAAAGAATGTTTCACGAGGGGACATATGATTTATGGGCTCGAGATGCCAGTCACTCGTAGAACGAGGCAGTTTAGGGTTGTTTCCCAAACACCATTCCTATTGTTTGAGTAATCACGAGTTTTCTTCTAAGAAACTAGGCAGAAGGTACAAGTTTTGTCATGAGAAGTTCTCCATGAACTCTATGGTAGTGAAGTATTTACAAATATAAGAAGTCGAGTAACTATGAGGATATATGGATCTTGGAGACAAACTGTGAGGCAAGGTATTTCCTATCACTGTGAAAATATTTCTTCTGTGTGCATATCAATTCCAAATGATGTGAAAATATTTTTGAGAAACTCTTACAGAGTCTAGGAGAAAGTCTCATCCTATTGTTGCTCTCAACCTCTAGTAGATTCTAGATTAAATTACAATGTTTTCGATTTCTTAATTACTACTCACGATTCCTACGTGTAGAATTTTGTTAGTTGGTCGCTTAACTAAGTAGCAAGAAATCATTTTTGGACAACGGATTTAAATTCGTTGGCCAGGACTCAAGCTTTTAATACTTGTTTCCAAGTGATGTCAGAACCTTATTGATAAAAAGATGGTACATAATTTATGTAGTTCTACAGTTCCTGGTAATCATAATCTCTAAGAGGCAAAGCCGATATTACTCATGTTTTCTCTGAATGCAATATGGTGTTAGCGGCCTAATATTCTCACTGCGTTTTACAGTCTACACTCTTGTTCTTAGGATGCCTTCTTTATGTTTTCTTTGAGTTCTTTTAATACATGGGTTTTTAGGTTTCAGTCCGACTACTGGTTGTTACCATAGTTACTACATAAATTATTTGTTTTACTCAAAATAATAATAATTTGTATAAACACGCAGTGTCATAATTCTCTTCTGTTGCGTTTAGAAATTTCGATACTAGACCTCTAGTTCTGCTTAAAAATAATATTGATATACTTAGAGTCAAATACTTTGATTGTAATCCACAGTTATATCTATTTCTCAACATGTGCGATTTTATAAATGGTGAAGAACAATCAACAATAAATTTTAATTGGAAAACAAAATGCTATGATAAGTTTTATTATAAATTACCCATATAATCACATGCTTCTTGTACAATGCAAATGAATCTTCATGTACCCATCATTTTGATTTGTTATTTACAAAAAAATGTACCAGTTGTGTGCTATGTCTCTGTTTAGTCAATTTTATCAAGAATAAGTTACTGTTTGAAACATAAGTGGATTTACAAAATAATGATGGGTATTTCATTAATTTGTGAGGGAACCCATCAGTTGCACCATGTCGCCCTCTCCCTCTGCATTCGACATCTTCTACAGAGGTTCGGTTACCAGATCCGGGTGCTTGAGTTACTCCGAAACAATTGTGTTCCTAAAAAGATCAGTAGTTTTTTTTTTGCCTTATCTTTATTTTAATTCTCATCTCATTTCTCCTTTATGTTTGCGTCAAATTTTAAGTAGGTATTTTCTCTTATATGCAAATGTGACTATATCTCACACGCACGAAGAAGGAGCGCACCACTACCCCCTTTGAAATTAGAATTTCCTTTTGTGAAAGGTACTCAAGTTCTTATTATCTTCCTACATTTCTTAATCACAAAAACAAATTTGGACTAGTTTGTTCTATTTCTTTGTTATTGTTCCACTCAGAGTCCTATGTTTCCGTATCTGATGTTTTAATTCACATAGGTAGACAATTTATTTAATTTAATACATGAAAGTTTGCATAAATATCTCTATACATAATTATGCTTATTCAAAATGACATTAGGAATAGCCTATAATTATTTTTGTTATTAATACACACATTTTCTTCTACTGCGATTGTGAAAAATGTTGTAACTTACATTCTGGGAATAAAATATAGAACTTAAACCAAGTATATTTAAAATATAATCTTTTCTTCAAGAACAAAATATAAAGTACTCTTACACCTATTGTGTTTTCTGAAGCTTATTACTGGAAAATATATTGGTAAACAATTTTATTTACTAGTTGTTTAATGTTGTAGTTTACTATTTCTCACGGTCTACTTTGTGATTTGATAATATCAACAATAATGACAGAGAACCCTTGTTCTCACATTCCTATAGAATGGTCAAAGTATTCATTATTCTTTTATGCATGAAATATTTACAGCATGAAATATTTATATAATTGCTATGAATCTCTAGTATTTTATAATACATTATTGTATATGGTAGTTTTTCCAAAAATTAAGATTATGTATGATAACCCATAGTTGCTTAAGTCTTTATTTCTCAGGGTTATAACTAGAATATTAAATTCTATATTCAGGTATCTATGAGTCATTCATATGATGACTATTTAACTTCTGTAACATACATACATCTATAGTATGCACATAAATAAAATTTATGTAGCTACATGCAATCATTAATCATTGGAAGAATAATAAATACATCTATACAGATTCAATTTTATAGCATACACAAATTCTATAGATACATAAAATCCATAAATTCCATTGAATAATAAACTACAATTATATAGATCGGATTATGTACTATAACAATTCAATATCTAACAGTAATGAAAATAGATATATTAAAATACACATCTATAACTGTGATGTTGGAAAACAAATGGAACAATATGTAGATACAAAAAAACCAATATTATTTGTCCTTATCACCCCCTAGCCTGACCATGGATCCATAAGGAAAAATTGAGCTTTACTTGTTAACCATTGTCTTCTAGTACAATTAAAAAAAAAATCATTTTTCGTAACACCACTTATGCTCATAACAACAAATAGTCATCTCCGCAACATACTAAGCAATGTTCTGCCTCTCACATATGTTGTATATATTTCATTTTTCATTGCCTAGGAATTTTCCGTCCATTTCCCTCGAGAAATTCATAGCTTTATAAATCCCTGATTTTTAGGGGTTGCTAGTGACACAACTCAACTTCTTACACTTGTTAAAATGAGCTCTGAGTTAACTCAAACATGTTCCCCACTCATGAAGTCATAGTCATCTACTTTTAAACTTGTTGTTTCACCTATTTTCCAACATTTAATTTATTTAAAATATCTATCTTATACACGTGTCCATCAAAAAGGACAGTTGGCAAGTCAAACTCTTTCCCAACTGTAACAAAAATAATAATTACATGCCTTCATAATTTCAAATCCGAATTTCCATACATGGAATTTTGTTTTAAACAATAAAAATAAAATAAATTGTTTTTTATATTTGAGGATGTCACATCCATGTACGAGGGGAGTCTAATATGTTACGAAAATGATATGCAAATAAATTAGACTTGATTTCTTAAAATGCAATCACGAAAATATAATTTTATAACATATGGAGGCAATTACAGGAATTTAATTTAGACTTGATTCAAAGAGGAGGTAGAGAATAAATGGGATGAATTCCCCCTTAATTTCACTCATAGAGAAGAAATGGACGCTCAATTCACATTTAATTCATCCATCATGCGTATAGTATAATAACGTTTGACTACCATCAATTGAGTACGAATAGTGTTGCACTACCAAAATCATTTAAGAACAGATCATATACTAGCACAGCCACATAATTGTGGCTGTCGCTGATATAGTATAATAACGTTTGACTACCATCAATTGAGTACGAATAGTGTTGCACTACCAAAATCATTTAAGAACAGATCATATACTAGCACAGCCACATAATTGTGGCTGTCGCTGATGAACGCCGAAAGGCATATTTAATTTATTAAACTTAATTTTAATATAAACCCTATTAACCTAAACCCTAATTAAAATTTATAAATAAAATCTACAACATTTTCTTTGCCTTTGGAAATGGCTGACCTCGCTCCTGCATCCGGAAACATTCAATGTTAATGGATGACCTCGCTCCATTAACATTTCCTCGCCGCATTCAATGTTAATGGATGCATCCGTTACCATGCTCCACGCACATCCATGGAATGAAACGCACTGAATGACACGCACGGAATGAAATCGGGGTAAAGAATGAAACACGCACGGAATGAAATTCGCTGATAGAAAATGAAACGCACAGATAGTTAGGAAATCTGGAAATCCGTGATAGCATGGAAAAGTAGTGTTTGCTAATAATCTAAACCTGGTAATCTTAAAGGTTAATCATTTAAACGTGGCAATCATATGCTGATACAGTAATTTTTTAATATGATTAGGTAAATGTTAAAAAGTAAATAGGTTAACGGATGCATTAAAAAATACAAGGAAGTTATGAAGAGTAAATCACATTCATTGATTTGGGAGGACGACTAAGAATATGCTGGCATCTTCAATTGTTAGCCATCAGATTAAAATTTTAGATTAAAAGATGATTAATTGTGCCCATTGCCAATAGGTATACGCCTTTGGGCGTAATTATTTAAAAAAAAAAAATATGTTTATATTAAATTTAAACTAACTCAATTAAATCAAATTTGAACCTAAACAGACCTTAGTGTTGCCATTGGTTGTTGGAGTGGATTTGGCAGGTATGGCTCCAGATGTAAACGATAGAAGGAAGATTTTAATTAAAACAAACATGAAATAAGGAAATTTCTAATTAAAACAAGCAAGCAAGAAAAAAACACTAACTGCAAAACAAAGCAAAAGAGAAAACATGGCTGACCAGGTTTTTTTTTTTAAATAAATAGAAATATGTTTATATTAAATTTAAACTAACTCAATTAAATCAAATTTGAACCTAAACAGACCTTAGTGTTGCCATTGGTTGTTGGAGTGGATTTGGCAGGTATGGCTCCAGATGTAAACGATAGAAGGAAGATTTTAATTAAAACAAACATGAAATAAGGAAATTTCTAATTAAAACAAGCAAGCAAGAAAAAAACACTAACTGCAAAACAAAGCAAAAGAGAAAACATGGCTGACCAGGTTTTTTTTTTTAAATAAATAGAAGAAATGATTACCATACACAACACCGCACCACAGAAAAAAAATTTAGCATACACAACACCGCACCACAGAAAAAAATTTAATCAACTAAAAGAAGAAAAATTATAAAAATAAATAAATAAACCAGACCCATTATTTCCATTATACGAGCTTCAATTTTTCTGCTTTCTTTGGAACACCTGCAAAAAAGGAAACCCATTCCAATTAGATCAAATGAAGTAAAGACGTAAACATGAGAAAAACTATCATTTTATTTAGTAACATATAATAACATAAACACAACTATACAGAGTTCTGGCCGCCTTTGTAAAATTTACAACTACAAATTCTAATGTCTAATCGAACTGGAAGAGATGAGATGCCAATATTATGAATAAATGATACCAACAAAGTAACTCTTTTCGATTCAATTCATTTTATGACATACAAATTCCTAATTAATTAACATGTCTATCTGAAACAACGAAATTGCACTTGAAATCAGGGAAAATAATTCCTATTAATTAATTCAAATGGGATGAAACTTCTCGTACCTCATTATTTGGAAAAAAAATGATATCAATGTCTTAAGCATTTCACATATGGTAGCATAGTGATTTTATCACCTGTAAATATTTGTAAACTCATTTGTAAACTCAACCATTAGGAAATTAATTTAAAAAAAAGCATTGATATGATAGAATGAAAAGATGTGTAAACTAAACCATTAGGGAAAAATATAATGATCATGTGTTGATACTAGATAACTAAGAGAGGTCGAGAACAATATAATTAGGTTGCAATTTCTGCGATGATGGAAATGGAAATTTATGGTAGCCAATACATACCATGTGAATATGAAAGACAATATCATCTACAAAAATAATTAAAATAATTACTTCTTCAGGCCGCAGAGGTGGAAATTATGGAATAAAAGTACAAAGAATTGTAGCGCCATATTTCTAGAAATCCTATTCTTCAAGCTGTAGAGGTGGAAATTATGTGATTCTAATTATGTGTTTCTCGTAATAAGTTTAAAAAATAAACCAATATTATGTGCATAAATAAACCAATATTATTTACATAGCTAAAATAATATCAATGTAGACTTAAAAGAGTCCGAGTACAATATAAATTCGGTTGCAAATTCCAAGGTTATGGAAATTTATAGTACCATAGTACATACTGTGTGAGTATGAAAGACTATATCATCTCCACAAATAAATATTCATTCATATTTTAGAGGTGGAAATTATGAAATATAAGTACAGAGAATTGCACCCTCTTTCCAGAAAATTCCATTCTTCATTCTTCAAGGTGCAAAGGTAGAAATTATTTGATGCTAATTAAGTGTTTCTAAAAGTAAGGTTAAAAACCCCGGATGGGGTGTCAGAGAGGTCATCGTGGCAGGAGCTGGGCGAAGGTACCGGGCGCCGTGGCATGGAGCCACGTGATGGGCTTGTGCCACAGCCCACCACCCCACCCGAAGTTTAAATGTTGTTTATGGTGATACGAGGGCGCATTTACGCAGAAGTCCTTTCCCCTTCGCTGTGATTTTGAATGGATTGGTTCATTATGGCTGTGGTTCACGTCTGTTCGCTGTCTGCAGGGCTCATCCCTACACAGCTTAAGCTTATCTCTGTTCTTCTCCTCTGGAGCGAGCTAGCCCCTCTCATACCCCTCCACCAGGCAGCCTTCGTTCCTTCTGCCAGTTACACTGGGCATCCAATGACGCGACCAAGAGGCAGACTGAGGCGAGGCTCTCCCTGGAAGCCTCGAAGGCCCTCGATCACACCTCCTGACTCGACCTCTGCTGATTCCTCCCCTCGCCATCAGTCTGACTTTACTCCTGTCTCTTTGCAAGCTCCGCAGTTCAGCTCCATGGCCATAATTCCACGAATGCCAATTTCACTCCTACGGCTTTTTTAAGACTCCCCAACGATTCCTCCTAACCTCGTGCCCTCCCATGATCCTCTGGGCAACTTGGGATGCGACCCTTCTCCACAAGGGGAGCCTAAGAGGGCAGGACTTCATTTCCCGGATTCCTTTGACAGGGCGCAATTCAGAGATAGCCTGTCTCTACTGCACGACCTGGTTTTTGAACTCAGGTAGGAGGTGGCGGATTTACACTTTCGCATACAGGCCACGGACGTAAAGGTGGCAAGCTTCCTCCAAATTCTCTCGTCCATGCATGCGGCCCTGTTCCCAGATCCTGTCGAAGCCAGTCCAATGGAGGACCCCGAGGCCGATAACGATGAAGGTTAGAACAACGTGCCGAGTCCAGCAAAGATAAGCAGGAAGAAGGAAGCGCGAGAGGATGACATCGAGGGAGCTGCGCGCAATGAGGAAGATGGCAAGCATTGGGTCGACGAGGCAATGTATATTGAGGAATAGCCTTGGCCAGGAGACCTTCAAGCCATGTGGACCGGCTACCTGCCAGGTGTCTAAGTTTTTAGTGTTTGTCAAGTCCTCTCAGGTTTAGGTTGTAGATGATAAACAATCTAAATACTCTCTTACTGGTTTAACTTATGACTTGTTGGAATAGTGGGTTGGTTGGGCTGGCTGGACTGGTTTCCCCATGGCTGGGGCAGTCCAGTAACTACAGCTCAGACATCTTTGTATTTTTCTATTCTGCTTTAGTTTTTGGAAGCTCTTAATATACATACACTTCTTATTTACAAAAAGAAAGTAAGGTTAAAAAAAAACTAATAGTATTTGTATAACTAAAATAATATCAATGTAGACTGAACATTAACAATCTTAATTGTACATTTTGCATTTAGACTTTGACCTATAATTCTCAAATCATAGTTACTATTACCATTAAAGACACACTGAACTCTTAACATTGTTTAACATAACAAAAACTCCTTATCTCTTTGCACTCCACTCAAGAACTCTATAAACCCACTCTCTCCCAATCTCTATTATGATATAAACCCACTCTCTATTATGATAAGAGATTACAATGGATTCTTAAGACCTACATCCAAAATGTTGTGTTCCTTATACACGAGCAGAGTCTAATATGTTATGCAAATCATTTGCAAAGAAATTAGCCATTAGTAAAGAAAATATAATTTTATAACATATAGTGTTGCCTACCTCAAAGCTGAGGCAGAGAAGAAATGGGATGAATTCGCCTTCAATTTGACTGGCATAGAGGAAGTGGACGCTGAATTCACCGTTAAGTCAATTAAATCATGCATCGTGCATCCAATACAATAACAAACCACTACCATCAATTGAGTACTAATAGTGTTGCACTACCAGAATCAATTAAGAAAGAATCATGCATACTCAAGTTATTTTTTATTATTTATATTAAATTTAAACCATCACAATTAAATCAAATTATAATCCCACTGCAATACACTACCATCAATTGAACATGAACACTGTTTCACTACCATAATCAATTAAGAAAGAATCATATGTATATTCAAAAATGAAAAAATATTTATATTAAATTTTAATCAACTCAATTAAATCAAATTATAACCTGATTAGAGCTTAGTGTTGGCATTGTTGGCCGCTTGAGTGGACCCTATAGGTATGGTTTTAGATGTAAATGAAATAAGAAATGGTTTAATTAAAACAAACAAACAAACCAAAACAACTTACTACAAATTATGCTGGAAACATGCCAATCAATTTCCCATGCGGTCACATGCACATGCACATGCAGATCAACTATATTTAGAATGTGCATGCATGCACTATTTTGTGATTTTTTTTTGTAATTGGTGGATCTTAATATAATAAATTTGTCTAATTGTTTGAGAGATGCTATATATACGAGCATACCCATAGAGGTGAGCAGGGTGTATAGTGTAGTGTGCAGTGTGTGTGAGAAAGACACAATACTGAGGTGTGTTGTGTGTATGAGAGGAGGTGATGGTTGTATGCATGTGATTGGAAATTTTAATTGTCCCTTGAATAATAAGAATACCGATTATGTATTGGGTTTGCACATAAATCACTGTGTCAACTATGTGATTTTTGTTCTCGGTTTATGCTTGTTTAAGTTATTTATGCTTTATTAAAGTGTCGTGTAATTGATTTTGCTACCTAACAAGTGGTATCATAGCATGTAGAGTAGGTTTCGTAGGTGATCCGAGGTGAATTGTGTGCAGGTTTCCTATGAGCACAAGAACCTTTGGACACGTTTTTGGCATGTAAAGACAAGTGGACCAAAGTACTGAAAAGCCTGGATATTTTCTCATAACCAGAGGGCGTGATCGAGTGAGTTTTAGGAAACCGATGCTCCCTAAGCAGTGTTAGGAGTGCGTTGACGCTAACACGCTTATGAAATAGGAATTTTCCCCACTTTGGCACGCCCAGTTTGTGCACTGCAAAGCACCAAGAAATCGATTCTCCCCTTTCCAAACTCATAGAGCATCGTCCTCCAAATCGAAGTGCCCCCCACATGATTAAAGGAGCATCAATATAAAAATAGCACGCCCCAAACAACACTAGAGAAGCACCACCCTATGAAAGTAGGGGAGGACATGTGTTTTGGAAAAAGGTTTTTTTTCATGTCTGAGCAGAAGATTGACAAAAGGCTTGATTATGATTTGGTAGAGTTTTTTTTTTTTTGAGAAAAATGCCTAAGGTTCAAAGTTTGAAATTCGAAGTTGATAAATTTAGCGGTAAGAATAACTTTGAGCTATGGAAGCTCAAGATGCAGGATATTCTTGTGCAACAAGGATTGCAAAATGATTTTTCGGGAAAGTCAAAGAAACTGACAAGCATGACAGACAAGGAATGGGAATATCTGGATGCAAGAGCCCTCAATACCATTCGTTTGTGTCTCGCAGATGAAGTATCGTTTAACATCATTGGAGAGGAGACAATAACAAGTTTTCGGAACAAACTAGAGAGTTTGTATATGAAAAATTCCTCAACGAACAAAATCTTCCTAAAGAGGCAGTTGTATAGCTTGCAGATGAAAGAAGGTACAAAAATTGTTGATCACTTGGATGTTTTCAATAGTCTGATTTGTCAATTATATAGTATGGATGTAAAGTACAAAGATGAGGACAAGGCACTTACACTATTGTGTTCATTTTCGAAGTCCTAGAATCATCTGGTCACATATACGTGGTTTAGATTATGTTAGCACTCTGTAAATTTCCTAGAGGTTGTTCGAAAGAATAAATCTACGAGAGGTAACTTTATCCAACCGCTTTTGAAACTGGGATCTAGCCCTTCCAACTTCAAAGAGGGATCTCTCTATATGATTTAGATATATTTCAATTTTTTTAAATATTAGGCTAGATAAATAAATAAGTCGGTTTTGTTGTCGTAGTGTTTTTCGAGTTGGTTGATATAGTTTACACATCCATTGGGCTATGGGGTCCGTGTCGTAAAGATGAAATCCAAACCAGAAAAACA
>JASDQU010100629.1:397345-431460 GCA_032191745.1 Picea mariana | reverse complement strand
GTGCCAGGGAACTTAGGATAAGTGCATTTCACGGGTTTTTCCAAGGCTTTTCATGTATACACCACCATGTGGCTAGACCAACACCATTTTTAAGCATCTGAAACATGGTGCAACATTGATCATCTAGCTGGTTTTATTGAAATAAAGCAACTAGCCTATATTCTAACCTAGCTTCCTATGACAATTAATCCAGATTAGACTGTTGGGCTAAGAACTTACTCTACCCTGGGGCTATCTGACCAAGATTAGACAGTCTGGCTAGATTTATTCACTAATCTAACCTAGATACTTTGGCTAAGATTAAACGGTTTAGCCAAACTTATTCACTAACCCTATCAACATCAATTTAAAAAAGAACTTGGCCATGCTTGAAAGGTATGGACCAAGTTACTATTATTGCATGGGGCTTTATTGAAATTCTTTTATGCCCTCTTTTCTTTTTCTTTCTTTTCTTTTTTCTTTTTCTTTCTTTTCAAATTGTTTGCAGAATGAAAAATCATTTGTCAACAAAAAACACTAGAGAGAGATAATATTCCAGTCACCAGTTGATCCTATAACTTATAGGGTGATAACATATTAGAAGATTCCATTAATTATGACATTGTTTTGGGAGATCTGTTGTCTAAGGATATGAGTAGAAGATCCAATAAAGAAACCTCAACAACAGAAGTAATGAGGTCAATCTACAGAAAGAGGGGAAAATTAGAGAGGTACATCAAGGTCTAAGTCAAAAGGCAAGAAGAATAAGAAGAAATGTTGGTTCCGTGGAAAATCCGAGCATCTCAAGACGGATTGTTGGAAAAGACAGAATTGTTGGATATATTGTCATTGATGTCAACAGTCGATGTGATGATCTGTTGTTAATGATTAATTACCATAGATAATGTTGTTAATGATGAATTACCACAGATGAGATTTTCATTGATGTCAACAAGTATATTAGTTAGCAGAAGATGTCAAATAGTGTGAAGAGATCGATAGCGCAAGCTTAGGAGGAAGAAAGAACATGAGAAGAGAATAGTATCGAAGATCAAAGATTAGAAGGAAGAGAGCATTACATAGTATATCAGGTAGCAGAATGAATTCATGATTATTGTTGATCACGATAGGATCAAGAATGTTCCTATGACAAAATCTCAGGAGGTTTAGAAAACACAGAGATCAAAACTCGAAAGGAAAAGCGTAAGCTCAACAACGATTCGATCAAAGTTAGAAGCCTCAGATACCGTCCGATCAAGAGGTTGACCATGTTGATCATCTAAATATTACGTGCATCAATCATGTGAGTGATCGTGGGCTTGAGGACCGTTGGAGAATCTGAACCATCAGATCATAGCTCATACAATGAGGAACGAGTGTCGAGGAGAACTAAGATCAGTCGTTATATCTAAGCGCGAAGGATAAAAAAAGGTTGGATCCAGGTAAGGTGCACGCACCTTAATCATTAGGCAATGCTAACTCTCGACATCGCGAAATGAAAAGTACCAATGAGATCAAGACCATTGTATCAAGGAAACGTTGTGGGTAGTCGATCTAACGAGTTTGCAAAATCGTGAATTGGAAGAACTGAATCAAGCAGTCCGCAGACCTCGCGAGGTCCGAGTTCACGAATTGATATCTACCATTGGATGACGAAGAGATCTGGATCTTTGGATCTGAAGGACACATGGCAGTAGATAAATAGACTTGCAGAATCATGAATCGAAAGAACTGTGTCGAGCAGTCTGTAGAAATCGTTAAGAGAGAAATCACGAAACACGAAGTCCCGATGAGATCTGGGTCGTCGGACCACTGAAGGTTGTGGACTGTTGATCTGACACGACAAAGTTAGGAGTTTCATGAGTTGGGAGAATCGAGGCACTCACAGATGAATATCCTATGTGAGAAGTCGCGAAGCACCCTGTTGTTTGTCATATGGTCATAGCCCGAGGTCACATGTGAGACAGGTCTAAGAAGAAGGGCTAAGAATTAAAATACCTAAATACACGATAACTGTTAGATCAGGGAGATCTACGTCAGTAGACCACGTCAGCAAAGACACATGGTGCAATTAGACAATGACAAGTGTCAAGTTGTATTGATATTTTAGGTACGTGCAAATCACGAATCTTAGTGACACATGAAAACCACTCAGCCAGTGCCATGTAAACAAGTGACGTCAACAACTTACGTCACTATGAGAATCCCAAAATTGTGAAGCACTCTCGACCATCGATCTGATGTCGGGTATACTCACAACCGTTGATCAAAACACAGTTGAAATGTTAACCGACAACAAGTGGTATCCATCGTTGATGACTCACACAGTAGGTGATCACTCTGGAGGAAAATAGGAGCAATGTTTATTCAAAACCTCCGAAGTCCCGAACGTCGAAATTTTGAAAGGGACACGCATCAGTAGATTGACAGCTAAAGAGATTTGACATGTTGGAAATCATGAAAACCTGAAGGGAAAAGTATTGAAATTATGACAACCATCTATATCAACACATGATTAAGTCATAGCCATAGGATTTAGCAGTGAAAGGATGAGTGTAAGGTTTAAATCTATCCATGAATCTGTCTCTGCGGAATAAACGTGAACCATCTGATCATTTCTGTGATATCGTAATCAGGAGTTTTGAAATGTTGGAAGTCACGAAGAATCGAAGGTCAAAGTGCCAAAATTTAGTCATTCGTCCATCTCATCAGAATATCAAATCATAACCATTGATTTAATAAAGTGCTCAAGCACTCGTTTTTCTTAGCATCTGGTTACCGTCGATGGTCATATGATATAAGAGTTTTAAAAGGAAACTGTTATACATTTCTATATTCGGTAAGCTCATGGTTTTGTAATGCTCAATCATATGAAATAGATTTAAGGAAGTGCCTCCATAGAAATTGGTCCTTGTGAAAATAACAAAGATTCAAGATCGAGTATAAAGGATTAAATTGATCCATGACTGTGATCAATTTATGAAAAACCTTTACGGTAAAATAAATAAACAATAATTAATACTAATTAATCAAAGAGGTGCGATGGTCAAAATGAAGGGACACATTTGTGTCACACTCACACCGTTTGAAGAGTATATAATCATGGAAGAGTGTTGAGAAGAGGGTGTCTCTGTACTTCAGAAAATAAGATAAAAAGATGAAGCATATTCCAAGAAGATATCAGAGGAAAGAAAATGTGAATAACAGAGAGAAGATGAAATGCAATGATGAGTGTTTTATGATATACCTATGATCATAAGATATAGTTGATTCTATAATGGATAACTACTACTGGAGTTGAATAAACTCTCTTTGGATAGAATGGGTTCTATCAACAAGCTGGGTTTTGCAGTAAGCTGGGTCTTGCGCCAAGCAGGGTCTTGGCTGAGAGTTGGTGCTCTCTGAGGGGTTGGTGCTGAAACATTTAGTTGGTGCTAAAAGTAAATCCTCTTTCACATATATTCAAATTACTATGTTCATATCAATTATACAAAATATTATACAAACATCTGGTGTCTCTATGTCTATTGTGTTTATGATGTGATTGTTCTTAATTTGTTCAATTATGTTTTAACTAGTAACTTGAAAGAAGAAATTGTTAAATAGTCCACACACTAATTCACACCCCCCCCCCCTCTTAATGTGGGTAGTGTGTTCTTAAAGAATGCATCCAAGGAGGACTTCACAAAAGAAGAAAAGGAATCTAATTTAGATTAAACAAGTTCAGGTTCTGGTTCAGGTATGGTTGATAAGGTATTGTCTACTTGTGATTTTTCACATCAACATCAACATTGATTACTAGATTCTGATGCGTCCAACCAGATCTGTCTTCATAGAAATTGGTTATCAACTTACCAATCTATTGATGATGGTGTTTTTTTGGGAAATAAGTTTTCTTGTAAAATTGTTGGACTTGGTAGCATCCGAATTAAATGCATGATGGTTTTGTAAGAACATTAATAGATGTAAAGCATGTACCCAAACTTAGAAAGAACTTGATATCTTTGGGAGTTCTAGACTATGCTGGTTATAGGTGTACAACTCAAGGTGGAGTACTAAAGGTGTCCAAAGGCATCTTAGTATTAATGAAGGAAAAGAGGATTGTGAACCTTTATCAGCTTGAAGGAAGGACAAAAGTAAATCAAGCAGTGGTAGAATCTGAAGATGCAAGTGACTCTGTTTTTTTATGGCATCAATGGTTGGGTCATATGAGAGAAAAAGAGATTAAGGCTCTGGTTGATCATAAGTCACTTCTAAGTTTAATTTTTTGAATTTGAATTTCTGCAAGTATTGTGTCTTTGGAAAATAGTGTAGACAAAAGTTTAAAACAGAAAGGAATATAAGAAAATGTATCCTTGATTACATTCATTCATATGTTTGGGGACCATACCCTATAGTTTATTTTGGAGGATTATCATATTTTGTAAAATTTATAGATGATTACTCCATAAAGGTTTGGGTATATTTACTTAAAAGAAAATATGATGTATTTAATACTTTTAAGCAATCCATAACTTTGGTTGAAAAGAGAAATGATAGGTCAATGAAGTTTTTAATAACATATAATGGAGGTGAGTTCACATCTGTGGAATTTGATAACTATTGCAAGGAAGTTGGGATCAAAAGACATAAGAGCATGATTTATACTCCTCAACATAATCATGGCATTGTTGAATGCATGAATAAGACTCTCCTAGAGAGATCAAGGAGCATGCCGAGTAATCCAAAGTTGCAGTATGAATTGTGGGCAGAAGCAGTTCTTACAACGTGCTATCTAATAAATCGGTCACCATCAAGTGCAATAAACTGTAAGATTCCATAATAGGTATGGATAGGTCATTCATTTGATTATTCAAATATGAGAATATTTGGTTATGATGCTTATGCTCTTATTTCTAAAGATAAACGTTCTAAGTTAGATCCTAGATCAAAGAAATATGTCTTTGTTGGTTATGGTGATGGAGTTAAGGGGTATAGATTGTGGGATCCTACTGCCCACACAATCATCATAAGAAGAGATGAATTTCTTATGAATACTCACTCTTAAAATCAGAACTAGTAGATGTTGAAATGAGACAAGAACATGTACCACAAGTTTAGAAAATTCAATTGGAAACTCAACCATCTTCAGAAATGGAGGAGCATGAAGAAGTTCCAGAAGAAGAAGATGAAGATGAAGAAAATATCTAGGAAATTGAGGATATGCCTCAACCATCTCTAAGGATATCTACATAGATCAAGAATCCTCCTACAAGGTATGACGATTATGTTTCATCTATGGCTTTGGATTCTATTGATGGAGAAGCTACTTGTTATCAGGAAGCAATTAAGGTATCTGAAAGTGATTAATGGACAAAATCTATGAAAGAAGAAATGGATCCTTTAGAGAGGAATAAAACATGGGACCTGGTAGAGTTTCCAAAGGACGGGAAGGTTTCCAATTGCAAGTGGGTCTACAAACTGAGAAAATGTGTTGATGATAAAGTCGAATGTTATAAAGCAAGACTGGTAGCAAAAGGGTATTCTCCAAAGCAAGGTATTGATTTTCATGAAATGTTTTCACCAATTGTGAAGCTTGTTTCAATTCGTGTTGTGTTATCACTAGTTTCTTTACTTGATCTTGATTTAGTGCAGCTAGATGTTAAAACAACATTTCTACATGGATATTTGGATGAGGATATATATATGGAACAACCAAAAGGGTTTTTTTAGGATCACAATAAGAGGTTTGTTTGCAAACTCAAGAAGTCATTGTTTGGCCCGAGACAATCTCCCAGAAAATGGTATAATAATTTTGATTCCTTCATGGTGAGCCTAAATTTTACTAGAAGTGAATGTGATCATTGTGTTTACTTTAAAATTTTGGAAAATGACATGTTCCTTATTTTGGTGTTATATGTTGACAATATGCTTGTGGAAAGAAAAAATATGGTCTAAATCAACATGTTAAAGGATCAGTTGGATAGGGCATTTTATATGAAGGATCTAGGAGCAACAAAACAAATCTTGGGCATGGAGATACACAAAGATAGGAAAAATGGTAAGTTGTGGTTATTACAACAGAAGTATGTGGAGAAAATACTTATGAGATTTAGTATGAATGATGTGAGACCCGTATATATCCCTTTGGCTTCCCATTTCAATCTTTCTTCAATTTTATGTCCTAGTAATGACGAAGAAAAGGATTATGTGTCTCGTGTACTATATTCTAATGCAGTAAGAAGTTTGATGTATGTGATAGCGAGTACTAGACCAGGTATTTCACATTAAGTTGGTGTTGTCAGTAGATACATGCCAAATATAGGTAAAGATCATTGGGAAACAATGACATGGGTGCTTCGGTATCTTATAGGCACAAGTAATTATTCTATAACTTATGATGGTCCAGTGATTAAGTTTGCGGTTATGTAGATTCACATTTTGCAGGTGACTTGGAAAAAAAGAGATCCACTTCAGGATATGTCTTTACTTTTGTAGGAGGACCTGTTAGTTGGATGTCAAAGCTTCAAAATGTAGTTTCTTTATGCACTACTGAGGCATAATATATGGTTGCTTCACATGCATGCAAGGAGGCAATTTGGTTAAAAGGTTTACTGGGTGAGTTTGGAAGGATGTAGGATAAGGTGAAAGTATTTTGAGATAGTCAAAGTGCTATTCATTTGGCTAGAAATATAGCTTGTCATAGTAATATGAAGCATATTTCTATCAAATACCATTTTGTAAGACATGTTGTTGATGAAGGGGGAGTGGATTTGGAAAAGGTCCATACAAAAGTGAATTTTGCAAACATGTTTACGAAACCAGTTTTGCTAGAGAAGCTACGATGGTGTTTGGCTTCTCTTGGCTTGCAAAAAAGGTGATGAATTAATTTGGGCATGACATATCAGGTAAATTGTTTCTAAGGTGGAGATTGTTCGAAACATGCCAACCAATTTCCTATGTGGTCACATGCACATGCATATCAACTATATTTAGAATATGCACGCATGCACTCTTTTGTGAACAATTTGTGTAAATGGTGGATCTTATTATAATCAGTTTGTCCAATTGCTTGAGAGATGCTATATATATGAGCATACCCATAGAGGTGAGCATGGTGTAGAGTGAAATGTGTAGTGTGTGTGAGCAAGACACAATACTAAGGCGTGTTGTGTGTATGAGAGGAGAGGATGGTTGTATGCCTGCGATTGGCTATTGTAATTCTCCCTTGAATAATAAGAATATTGATTATTGTTTCCCGTGGTTTTTACCTGTATTGGGTTTACACATAAATCATTGTGTCAATTATGTGATTGTTGTTCTCGATTTATGTTTGTTTAACTTGTTTATGCTATGTTAAAGTGTTATGTAATTGATTCAGTTGCCTAAAAAATTAGAGTAAAGGATAAAATAGGGCCAACATACAACCAAAAATAAAAATAAAAAGAGGAATGGATTACCATACACAACACCCAAACACACACAAAAAATATTAATGGACTTAATATTTAGAAAGAACAAAAATCTGACCCATTCTTTCCATTACACGAGCTCCAGATTTCCGTTTTCTCTAGAACACCTGTAAAAAAGGAAACCCATTCCAAACCAATTATCATATCAAATGAATTAAAATTGTAAACATGAGCATAATTTTACTGTTACTTAGTAACATATAATAACATAAATAAAACTATACAAAGTTTGTCCCTCCTTTGTAAATTTTAAAACTACAAATTCTAGCATCTAATTAGACTCGAAGAGATGGAATTCCAATATTAAGAATAAATGATTGGAACAAAAAAACTCTTTTAGAATCAATTCATTTAGTGACATAAATATCCCTCTAAACATTCCTAAATAATGAATATGGCTAGCCTAAATTCTCTGAAACGAAACTACACTTCAAATCGAGAAAAATATTTTTTATTATTTAATTCAAATGGGATGTAATGATCCAGGTGGATATTGGCGGACACTCACATATTAAAATTGGACCCCCACCATTGTTTCTTTTTGTTTTTTAGTTTCCTTAATTGTAGCACAATTTACTATTTTTTGCAGTTTTTCTGGTCCTGAACTTCCGGAGCCGTTTTGAGGCCCTAAACGACGTTTTTTGGGAATCAAACTCCAACAATTATTAGTCCATTTTGAACCATGATATTTGTTGTCATTAGTTGTAGTACTTATATAGATATTTCTAACGATGTATCATATGCGTCAAACAAAGATAGTATGCCAAAGTTACAACCCCGGAAAATTGATGTACCAATTTACCCCGACGGGGCCCATATTCTGGAGTTTCATCTCCTAGGGTTAGGTTTTTTGGATGTTTAGGGTTTCCATTGTTTCTCAATAATATATATGCCTTCAAGCCTCATTGTAAAAAATATTTCAGAGGCCTATAGCCGCCACATATATTCTCAAAGATAAGCTACTAGCGCCCTAGCTAGTTTATTTCTATTATGTCTGTAAACAAATTTCAGTTCTTTGATATTAATGAAATGAATTGTTATTTCCATTGCATATTTGTATTCATGATTATTTGTGTATTCTTGTGTTCCTGCATAAATTTGGATCAATGGTATCATAGTGGTATTCTCTTTCTCGATCCTTTTTTTCATGTCCCCTACAAGGTCAGGGTATAAAGAGTTAGGGCTCGATCTGGTTGAACCTTTGCAAGATCAGCCTCGCAAACCCCGATGATCGCCCATGGGGGACAGAAAGAAAGATGAGGGAGTAAGAGATCCTATCAAAATAGTTCTCAAGGAGGCCCTTGAAAAACAAAGGAATGCGATGATGGATAAATTTGCCCAGATCCTTCAACGATTGCCCACTAGCTGCGCATCTGCATCCAACAACCACTCTGGAGGCACAACCCCTTTTAAGGTACAAGTAAACTTTGAAATTCCCATATTTTATGGATAAATAGATGCAGACACCATATATATATATGGTTGAATCTATTAGAAGGATATTTCTCGGTTCATGACTTTTCCGACCGGGAGAATATTATTTTTTCACTGCTCAAAGCCACCCCCCATGTCAAGGAATTGTGGGAAACCTATTGTGAGAAAAAGGACGAGGAGTAAATATCTCTATTATTGGCCATACCCACTTGGAATTATTTACGAGACGCCATCAAGGAACAATATTATCTTGTGGGGAGCTATGAGGACAAGTACATACAATGGACTACATTTCGACAACAAAGGGATCAAGATGTGCATGAACTGACGAATCTGTTCCATACCCTGTGCACAAAGTTGGGTATCAAAGATTTAGAGAAACATTTGGTGCTGAAGTACCATGGTTTTCTACACAGATACATTCATGAGGAAATGGAGTTCCTTGACATCTCCTCGCTTGGTACAACATACCGATATTCTTCCAAGATTGAGTAGAAATTCAAATAGAAGAAGCGAGACTTTGGATTTGCAAATCAAAAGCAAGCGAAAGGTTCCCCCAAACTGTAGAATAAGGTACAAATCCAAGGCATGGCGGCTCAAGACAACCTGCTAAAGCCGCAAGCAAAGAAAAACACTGCAAATCCGAAGGACACGGGAAAGTGGTGTGAGTTACATAAGAGCTCCACTCACAACACAAGTGAGTGTCGGGCCAAACAGTCACTAGTGGCTGAGATGAGGGATTGTGAATCAGATGAATGCTCCGACACTGAATCAGAGACCAAGAAGGGGAATAAAAGAGGGAAGAAGATTATCAATGTGGAGCTTAGTGCTACTGTTTCCACCATGAAGATCCAAAAGGAAGAACCGAAGGATCCAGAGGAGGAGGAGTGTCTCTTTGACTCCTAGATGTGGGTAAAGGGTTCCCCACTATAGTTCATTGTTGATAGTGGGAGCCAAAAGAACCTCATTTTAGTAGAGGTCATGATGTGGTTGGGATTTCCGACTACAACACACCCATAACCATACACCATCGGGTGGCTTCACCAAGGATGGGATCTTCGCATCAGCCAACAGTGTCACCTTCCCTACAACATCAATCCCTTCACCGATGAGGTATTATGTGACATTGTTCCTCTTGATGTTTGTGATGTATTATTAGGCCAACCATACCTGTGGAAGAAACATGCTGTGTATGAGTCCTAGCCTCACACTGTTATTGTTACCTTGGGAAATAAGTTGTATAATATACCAGAGGTACCACTGCCTGTGGCTATCTCTTTGGTTAATGCAAAAAAATGTAGTAAGCTCATTTCCAAAAACAATAAATTTGTTTTCCTGATGATCTACCCTCAGGGAAAGAATAAGATTGTGGCCATGACCTCCAAAAAGAGCTCCTCCGCATGACAACAAAAAATGGACAAGGTCATGGAGGAGTATCGAGACATCTTCACCTCACTCACAGGGGTGCCTCTCCACTATCAGGTCAAGCACCCCATCAATCTAACCCCATGTGCGTCACTGCCCAATGGACCGATCTATTGGTTCTCTGTTCTATAGAAATTTGAAATCAAGAGGCAGATTCAGGAGCTTCTACAGAAAGATCACATCTGGCCAAGTTAATTGCCCTATGGGAGCCTGATCATGTTGGTGGAGAAGAAGGATGGGACATGGAGACTCTGTATCGATTATCAGGTGTTGAACAAGATCATTGTACAGAGTAGGTACCCAATCCCAGGGATTGATGACCTTTTGAACCAACTCAAAGGGGTGAAATATTTCAACAAGATTGACTTGAAGTTCGGGTATCACCAGGTACCAATCAAACCTTTTGATGTGTGGAAGACTGCCTTCAAAGCCAAGGAGGGCCATTTTGAATGGTTGGTCATGCCTTTCAAGTTGACAAATGCTCCCGCAACCTTCATGAGGCTGATGGATGACATATTGTGGCCATTCACCAACTCATTTGTAGTAGTGTACTTGGATGACATCCTGATCTTTAGCCAGACTTGGAAAGAGCACCTCCACCACATCCGACAGGTCCTCCAAACACTGTGGAAACATAATTTGTGTGCCAATTTGGAGAAGTGCACTTTTGGCATGACCCATGTTCAGTATCTGGGATATATTATTGATGAGTGTGGGGTGCATGTGGATCCAACCAAGATCCAAGTCATTCGGGATTGGCCATCCCTGACCACTCTAACAGAGCTTCGAAACTTTCTAGGTCTTGCTAATTTCTACTGCAAGTTTGTGTTGGTATTCTCTCATATCACTTGGCCCTTGAGTCAAGTCACCAAGGGAGGAGCGAAAGAAAAATTCTTTTGGTCGGAATCTGAACATAAGGCATTCATAGAATTGATACATCGCCTATGTTGTTCCCCAATGCTCATATTACTAGACTTGCAACAACCATTGAGATCGAGACAGATGCCTCTGAATATGATATTGGGGCAATTATTACTCAACAGGGGCATCCAGTGGCATATCACAGTGCGAAAATTTCCAACATAGTCTGAAAGTATCCCACTTATGATAAAGAAATGTATTCCATTGTGCAGGCTTGCTGACAATGGAAGCATTACATTTTGGGGAAGGAAACGATCATCCACACAAAACACTGTCCCCTGCAGTTAATACAGAAATAAGGGAAGTTGCAGAATGATCGCCATCACAAGTGGTCCATGCAACAGTTTCATTTTAACATCAAGTACAAGAAGGGAAACACCAATAATGTTGCAGACTACCTCAGCCGACCATCGATCGTGGCGATAAAAATCGTGCTCATCTCTTGAGGGCACGAGAATTATGATTGGATGCTTCTATACAAGAGTGATCTATATTTTAGCCACACATACAAGACACTCTTGGAGGGTAACTGAGTTCCAAATTTTCACCTCTAGGATGCACTACTATGTCACTTGGGACACCTTTGTTTTCCTTCAAGCGAGAGTGCCAAGATGATTTGGGAAGTGCACTATAGTCGGGTCGCTGGGAATTTCGGGGTCGAGAAAACAGTGGAAGTACTGCAAAAGTATTTCTATTGGCCAAACCTTCGACAAGATGTTGAGAAGTACATCAGATCCTGCATTTCCTGCACCATTTCCAAACCGACCATCAAGAAGCAAGGCCTCTATGCTCCGCTTCCTACCCCTAGTCGACCTTGGGAATCCATCTCCATGGACTGCATGACAATGACTGTGTTTTCATGGTCGTCGACAGATTCTCGAAGATGGCCATTATGGAGGCATGCAAGAAGAATATCACATCATAAGCCAATGTTAGACTCTTCTTTGAACGTGTGTGGGTAAACTTTTGGATCCCACAGTCTATCATCTCAGATCAGGATAGGAGGTTCCTCAATACATTTAGTTCCAGCCTCGAGTCAATGCTGGACACCAAGCTCACCAAGTCCACAGGTTTCCATCCCCAAACTGATGGCCAGACAGAGGTTGTCAACAAGATGATCGTACACATTTTGCGCATGTACAAATCAAAATGCACATGGGATGATAGAATACGCTATGTACAACATATCTATAACTGAGCCCTCCACATCTCAACTGACCACAACCCTTTTCAGGTGGGCTTGGGATTCCAGCCACTATGTCCCATTGACGTAGTCATACCCTTTACAACTACTCATGTTTATTCAACTCATGTCTAGTCTGAAGTTGCCAAGGTGAACAACTTCATTGAGCGCATTCGACACATTCTCCAATAGGTTCATTACATATTGGACAGAGCCAATACTAAGTACAAGCAATGAAATGATCAACTTCGGGTGCAACACAACTTCCAGGTGGGTGACAAAGTGTGGCTACATTTTCAGAAGGAGTGCCTCGCTAAACCCCATCGCAAGCTTCGCCCGCTATGATATGGGCCATACTCCATCACCAAGGCTATAGGGGAAAATTCCTTCGATCTCAGTATCCCACCATTCCTTGGTCTGCATCCAGTGTTCAATGTGGACCACCTTTGGCCTTACTTTCCACCTCTACTAGACACATCCGACATGACAGAACAACTCACACCAACAGAGTTAAACCCATACTACATGGAACAAGCCACAACTGATCGGATTATGGACACATAGATCAAGAACACCTACCAGTAGAGGATCCAACTATATCGAGTTGTCAAAGGAGGCCAACTCCTTCACCAAGGCAAGTGGCTCACCAGGGACCAAGTTCAGAAGAAGTTTCCTCATCTCATGGAGGAACTCAATGCAATGGGAACCATTTCTTCCCAAGGGGGGAGGAATGATCCAGGTGGATATCGGTGGCCACCCACCTATTGGACCCCCACTATTGTTTCTTTCAGTTTTTCAGTTTCCTTAATTGTAGCACAATTTACTATTTTTGGTAGTTTTTTGCGTCTTGAACTTCTTGAGTCGTTTTGAGGCCCTAAACGACGTTTCTCCTAGTTGAGTCGACAAAAAAAATGTTTGTCAATTGAATGAAGAAACAAATATGAAAAACGGTGAGACCAAGTCAAATATTTAGTGACTAGCAGTTGAGAGGGAACTAAGTTTAATATAACCATCAAGTAAAATGTTTACAATTTGAGTTTAAAAAATCACCAACAAAGGATATATTTGGAGGTCGATTTAGACATTCATGAAAATGTAATATGTACTGAATTCGATATGGCATCCAACGACAAAAGGAAAATATTTGAAAGTTGTATTCAAAGAATTGAATTTACCGACCATATCGCACACTTTCTAGGGAAATATCCCATGCGTTGGCTAATTGGGAATGTTCTGCGAAAACCCCATGTTGTAGAATTTTAAAATGCAATTCCATAACACCAGAATTGTCATACGAAATCGTTGTCTAAATTGGTGTACGGAAATCAATTAATAAAATTTACCATTTGTGTTAATTAAATGAAGGGGTGCAATGTTTCATTCCAAAAGGACACATTGTTTCAAAGTGGCACCCTTTTGTGGACTATATAAGTAAAGGAATATGAAGGGAATAATGTGTCTTAGTCTTGTCATGAGGGTTGGATTCCTCATTTCTCCGTTGGATCTCATAACTACAAGATGGGTCTTGTATCAAAGAGTTGGATCTCTCATATTCAATAGAAGTTGAAGATATTAAAAGATTGATTTTATTTGTATTCATTTAAGTTAAACAAATATTTATTTTATTTTATTTTATCTACTTCATACAGTTTTTGTTATACATGTTTATGAATAATTAATTGAACTGCATATATCTTATTCATTTAATATAGTTAATCTATTATCCAGACACTGATTCACCCCCCCCTCTTAGTGTCATTGTGTGTTTCAACAACTCCCACCAAAAAAAGAACGGGGGGAGGGCGGGGGGATATTTTCTATGGAAATGTGAATACAACTCATGAATACTATGTTCAAGCCACAAGAAAATATCAAAGGTATTATGAACTAGCTTGGGGATTGGTGTTGGGCCATGGTGGATTCACCAAAAAAATTAAAAGTAAAAAATAGTTTGGGATCCAAATTGCTACTCACACCTCAAATGAGTGAAATGACTAATCTGAGCTAGCTTGAGTCTGATAGGATCTAAGACTAAGGATGTGCAAGAGAAAATATATACCAATAAGAGAGGGTTTTCTAATATAGGTTGATGTATTTATTCTTGATTCAAAGGATTTATATTCATTCTTAATATGTTTCCCATATTCCATTACAAAAGGAAAGAAAGTGTCTCATTTATCCAATTTGTTTCATGTAAGGTTATTTATCTTATTTAGACCAGTGCATTAAATTAAAAGAGTGATATTTTCCCAAAACAAAAATGGTTCTTCAACTCGTTGTCTCTAGTGAGATTGGTGGCTATGTTGTTTCCTACAAGTTCATTGATTTCCCTTGGAAAAATAAAGATGACTAAGCTATGAAAAGGAGTAACAGAGAGAGGGTTGGCCACAAGTTGGATAGGAATACAACTTGCAACAAGTAAAAAGTTGTTAGAAAAACAGGACCGCGGAGCAATAAAATAAAACAAATGCGGAAACAAAACACAGAAGATAAATAGTACAAGAGAGACACAGATTTACGTGGTTCACCCAGTGTGGGCTATGTCCACCAGAGAAATTTCCAGGTCCTTTCTTTATTATTATCCAACAAAATGAAGGGATACAACCTACAACAAAACCCGCTATAACTTCCTCTTCTTTCTCTCACAGTCTCCTCTCTCAGAATACAATACTCACCAACATACATAGCCGCAATACATTTCCCTCATAAAAGAGGCTTGCCTTCTAGGGAAAAAAACCCTAAGATAATCTCTATCGTTAGATCTGTGACCTTATAATGAATGGTCCAGATTTACAATGAAATTACAATATACTTTTACAAGGCAATTTTTGCTTCGGGGGCTTCGGCCCCAAACCCTTGCTGGGGGCCCACTTGCCCCCAGACCCCCCATTCGGGGGGGATATCCCCCCCGGACCCCGCAGAGGGGGTACCCCCCCTCTTCACTCCCCCGCGTGGAAGATTGTACATACTTCTGGGGTGTAAATACTTCATGGGGTATAAACATAGCTAAAAGTAAAAGACCTCTAAATCAGGAAGATAATCAGGCTCCACAACCAACAAAAACAATCGAAACATAGGATCATAATGAGTAAACTAAAAAAAGGGGTAGGGACCTATTGTGCACTTGTGTTGGTCATGGAGGGGGAAAACAAGGGTGAGTCTTCCAAAATTTCATACTATTTCAAAAAAAATGAAATGATATGCTATGAAAAGGAAAAAACAATAAAATAAAATATTAGATTTAATATCAATAAAAACAAAGAGTGGGTATCCATAAAGTTCCTTTAGAAATGAAAAATATGGGCACCCCAAATTATAATGTGTTAATCCTCTTTTATAGGATGCTTGGTGGAAATGTAGTCTTCTCACTTCATGTTTCTCCAAGCTCCAAGCCGTTGAAACTGAGGAGAAGAGAAAGAAAAATGAAGTGGGAGAAAGTGAATGAGGTATAGGTGTGCACAAGATATGATGCAACCTAAAATAAAGGGGTAGGGGTTAATAGGGGCATAGACATGGTGCGAGAATGCAAAATTTCAATGGACTAGTCCTCCTTTGGTTTCTCAATGGAAATGTAGTCTTCTTGGTTCTCACTCCATGTTGCTTCAAGCTCCAAGTCATGGAGACCAAGGCCAAGAGAATGAGAATGAAATCGAATAAAGATAACGATGTAGATGTGTTTCAAACCATGAACAAAGGGATGAAGGTGATAACCCTAATTGAATCACCATAAATAAAGGAGTCTTTCTATCATGGAAACAAACAATGGAGATGACCTTTAGTAAATGGTGGATGGAGACAAAGGCCAAGAGAAGGAGAAGGAAATAAGAGAAATAAAATGAAGTAGATGTGTAGGAAAAAGGTGATTCAACCCAAAGGAAAGGGGGGTGCCAGGAGTATGAACATGGTGCAAGAATGCTAGTTTTCAAACCACAAACAAAATATGAGGGTAATAACCCTAATTAAACCTCCATAAATAAAGGGTTCTCTCCCTAATGGAAATGAAGAATGGAGATGACCTTAAGTAAATGGTGGATAATATGGATCCTTGTGAAAGTATGTTTTTGAATGGAGGTGCCAAATGATATGATGGAAGTCATGGAGGTCCTCACACCACTCTTTCACTCCTAGAATTACAAAAAAAATCAATGATTCAAAGTGGAGGGGCCACGGGTGACCAAGTAAACTGAAAAAACCTGTATAACGGAAGGGAGAATAAAAAATTCAAAAAGGGAGTAAGAGATCCATGAACAATGATAGAAATTTAAGGAAAAGTAGACTAAAAAGTCCCCGAGGGGAAGAAATGATTCCCAAGATGAGTTGAAGGCTCAAGACAAAGAAAATGAACTATAAACTAAAATAAGTGAGCCTAATTTATGGGATAAGGGAATGAAAAATATGCAAATGGGTGAATCTTAAGATTTTGGAAAAACACACTCTATACTGTGTGAAAAACAACAAAAATCAATTCTATGTTCCATGAAAAACTAACAAACTATCACATATTAATGTGACATAAAATCATGAATGAGAAAAACAATGTAGAATTATTTACAAATTCAAAAATATCAAAAGAAACAAAGGGTGGAAAGACTCAAAAAGGTAAAAACTAACGTCAAAGGGAAAAGGAGTGGGCCCACTAATAAAAACAAAACTAAAACAAGTCAAGGGATCCCTCACTAGAGTAATTTAACTAAATGGGTGTGTCCTACACATTGATCTAAGTAATTAAATGCAATATTATTGATTTGTCCTACATAATAAGGTATGCCAAAGGTCCAACCATCAATATTGGGATCCCCACCAAGACCATTGCTAAGCTTTCCATAATAACCATGTTCTTTACTAACTCACCAGTTGAACTTAGCACCAAAATAAGCTTCTACACCATCTTATGTAAAATATAATTTAGGGGCATAACATTCTTATTTAGTGAATGGAAAACTTTGATTAAATCTGTTGCACTCTTGAAATCCTAACTCAATTCTCATGTCATTAGTTAGTACTACACAATTAATTAAGCCATAAGTTTCAATCCTTTTTATGATGATGGTACATGTTATTGCACAAGTTGTAGGTTGGGAAAATCTCGACCCAAACCACAAAATGGCAACAACTAAGGGAAAACCTACCCATTGTCACCTTAGATAAGTATTCCCTCCACTTTAGAGATGAAGTGATCACCTCATGGGGGGAATCCCGGTGGCCCTTGAGGAATGAGATGGAAAATGAAGAGATGAAGAAGATTCCCCCTATAGGTGAATGATGGAAGGTAATAAGGGATTGAAAAGAGTCTTGTAGATGGTAGAATATATGCCACGATGTAGTACACTTTCCCAGTAGTGATTGTACCTACTCGAGACACAAGGAAAACACAGATACAAGCTAAATAATATGTCAGACAACAAGTTAATCTTGTTGTCCCTAATTGCAATAGTAAACAAAAACATATATCGACAACAAAATGATAATAATAGCTGCAAATGAATTTTCTAAAAGTCTGTTTAAGATTGCAAGGGACAAGCTAGCAATGACTAGTTAACTCAAGTATGAAAGAGAAAGACTTTAGCATGAAACATAGATGTAATTAAAAAATATTGCAGAGATATGAGTAATAAAACAAGAGTGAAGTGACCAAAATGGAGGTCAAAGGGAGAAAAGAGAAATACTAAGCCAAAATATTTTATAGTGGAAATATTTGAGGAAGAACCAAAGAATTTGTCACTAAAAATGTACAAACAATATGCCATTGTGGTGCAACAATAGAAATACAAAGGATGAATTAAGGAAATAAAGATAAAGTAGGGAGGATTACACCAAGTCACAAAGGATAGTAAGTGCTAGGGGTGTCTTAACAAAAACAAATAATAAAGTAGTGTTTGATAGTCATAGAATATGAACACACTATATCTGGTCGAGGGAAATAACTCAAGGGTGAGGATACCTACAAGGCAAAGTTGGCATATAGTAGACTTGAGAAACACTACAAACATGGTGGTTTCTATTGACTTTGGAAACATAGTACATTTTGGTTACGACTACAATGATTGTAAAGGAAGATCATGGAAAAGATGCTAAAAGTGGCCTAAGGATATCAAAGGGCCAAGATGATAAAGGGACATTGAAAGGGAAAAGTGAATGTCAAGAGACCAAAATGAAGGGGAAGATGTGAGAGGACAAATGGGAAATTGAGAGACCAAAAAGAGGGTGGTGGTGTGAGAGGATAGTAGGGAAATTGAGAGGCCAAAGGAAGGGTCGAGAGGCTAAAAGGAAAATCAACAAGAAAAAGAGAGGGCCAAGAGGATAATGCTAGGAAAAGAGGCCATAACAATGGTGAAGAGGATAAAACAAGTTTTGAGAGGTGAAAGGGAACAAAGAGAAACAAAAATCCCTAAGGTTTTTCAAGGAAAAGTTTTGAGTAAGAGCCAAAGCATTTGTCACTAAAAAAAATTAAACAAAATTCCCCTGGACAAAAAGGAAGATTACCCCAAGGAAAAAAGGACAAGAAGTGTCAAGGATGACTTAAAAAAAATAAACAGAACACTAAAGTAGGGTTTGAGAGCCATGGAATATGAACACACTACCTATGGTAAAGGGAAATGACTCATGGATTAGGTTACCTACTAGGTAAAGGTAGGATACAAAAGTGAGAAATGATACAAATGTGGTGGTTTCCATTTCCTATGGAAAAAAGTAGGTTGTGGGAAACACTACAACAATTATAAAGGAATAACACCACAAAGATGCTAAAATATGGCAAATGATGCAAAAGGGACAAGAGGTAAGACATAAAACTATTATGGAGAAATGGCTAGTTGGGGTGTGGCACATTGTGAAGGGTATGTAGGTTGAGAATCTATTCCCAAAAAGGGGAAACCAAAAAGCAGTGAGGAGGTGTGGATAGAGAAAACTTGGAATGACAAGAAGAAACAAATCCTTCTATAGAACTTCCATTAACGAATGGTATACCACTACAAAATTAAGGAATTGGGAGAGAACCTCAATAACTGGAGATATGAAAGAGAAGTGAGGATTTCTCTACTACACCTCCATGAAGAGAGTTGGCTTGGTTGTTGCGAGAAATATTGAAGGAGAATGCCAAGATACTCCATTAGTTTATGAACCCACTAAATAATATGAAAAACAAAATATCCAAAAAGATATGAATGCAAAAACAAAAGGCCTGATGGAGCGACATGGTTGAGTGAAGATGTAAGCTAGCTATTAAAATTTGAATGCAATATAGCTTGTAGAAGATTCATGAGAGAGAAGTGCACCACTACAATAAAAATGAGGCTACCAAGTTGATCCAGTGCCCAAAATACTTATAAAATAAGGAAAAGGAAGAGGGAGTAATAGCTTGTATCAAAGGGTTCACTTGCAAAAGTGAAAAGGATAAAAATAAATAAATTCAAAGGGAAAGGGAAAGGACAAGAGAGGGATTGTACTAAAAACTGCATCATAGGGTCCAAGAGATCAAGACAAAGGAAAAGAGAAAAAAAATCGAGGTGGGGGAGACCTACAGAGATTATTTAGGAAATGACAATGGCAAGTGAATGAAGAGGGATGCCACAAGAAATGTTGACCGCCTAAGGGAGGTAGGGGGTAGATAGAGACCCCAAAAGCCAAGGAAAAATAGGTACTATTTTCAAAAATAATTCATCACATACTCAAGAGAGGATCCATTGAGGCTCACAGATATCCAAGAGGGTTCATCAATGGAATTATTATAGCTAGGTAGGAAGCCCTAACGATGAAAATCGAGGGTGAAGGAATTGGGAACAATGAGAGGAGGGAGCTAGGGAAAATAATAATCTCACCCAAAAAGGATGGGGGGTGGGTGGGTGGGGGGGAGTTTTTCTATGGAAATGTGAATCCAACCCATGAATATTAGGTTCAAGTCACAAGAAAAAATCAAAGGTATAATGAACTAGCCCATGGATTGGTGTTGGGCCATGGTGGAGTCACCAAAAAAATTAAAAGTGAAAAATAGTTTGGGAGCCAAATTGATACTCACACCTCAGATGAGTGAAATGACTAATCTGAGCTAGATTGAATTGCATAGGATCTAATACTAAGGATGTGAAAGAGAAAATATATACCAATAATAGAGGGTTTTTTAATATAGGTTGATGGATTTATGCTTGATTCAAAGGATTTATCTTCATTCTTCATATGTTTCCCATATTCCATTATGAAAGAAACTAAAGTGGTTCATTTATCATATTTTTCTCATGTAATCCTATTTATCTTGTTTAGACCAGTGTGTGAAATTAAAAGAATGATATTTTCCCAAAAGACAAATGGTTCTTCAACCCGTTGTCTCTAGTGAAATTGATGGCTATTTTTTTTCCTACAAGTTATTGATTTCCCTTGGCAAAATAAATATGACTAAGATATGAAAAGGAGTAAGGAATATACGGTTGGCCACAACTTGTATAGGCATCTATATTGCAACAAGTAGAAAAAAATCGAAACATAGGAACACAATGGGTAAAATAAACAAAGGGGTAGGGACCTATTGTGCACTTGTGTTTGTCATGGAGAGGGGAAACAAGGGCGAGTCTCCCCAAATTCCATAATATTTCAAAGAAAATGAAATGATATGCTATGAAAAGGAAAAGATAATAAAATAAAAGCTTATATTTAAGATTGAGAAAAACAAAGAGTGGGTATCCATAAGGTTCCACATTTCTTCAATCTCCAAGCCATGGAGAATAAGGCCAAGAGAAGGAGAATGAAATGGGAGAAAGGGAATGAAGTAGGTGTGTGGGCGATTAGTGGTTAACCCAAGGTAAAGTGGGAAATGATAGGAGCTAGGTTTCAAACCACGAACAAGGGGATAAAGGTCATAACCCTTATTTAATAACCATAAATAAAGGATTCTCTCTATCATGGAAACAAACAATCGAGATGACCTTTAGTAAATGGTGTATGGATACTAAGGCAAAGAGAATGAGAAGGAAATAAGAGAAATAAAATGAAGTAGATGTGTAGGAAAAATGAGATGTAACCCAAAGTAGAGGGGGTTTCCAGGAGTATGAACATGGTGAAAGGATGATAGGTTTCAAACCACAAACAAAAGATGAGGGTAAGAACCCTAATTAAACCTCCATAAATAAATGGTTCTCTCCCTAATGGAAATGAACAATTGAGATGACCTTATGTAAATGGTGGAGAATATGTATACTTGTGAAAACATATTTTTGAATGGAGTTTCCAAATGATATGATGGAAGTCATGGAGGTCCTCACACTTCTCTTTCACTCCTAGAATTGCAAAATAAAGCAATGATGCAAAGTGGAGGGGCCATGGATGACCAAGTAAACTGTAAAAACATATATAATGAAAGGGGGGAGAAAAACTTCAAAGAGGGGAGTAAAATATCCATGAATAATGATATAAATTTATGGAAAAGTGGATTAAAATGTCCCTGAGGAGAAGAAAGGATTCCCAAGATGAGTTGAAGGCTCAAGACAAAGAAAGGGAAGTCTAAACTAAAATAAGTGAGCCTAATTTATTGGAGAAGGGAATGACAAATATTCCAATGGGTGAATCTCACTATTTTGGAAAAAAACACTCTATACTGTGTGAAAAACAACAAAAATCAACTCTATGTTCCATGAAAAACTAACCTACTATCACATATTAATGTGACATAAACCCATGAATGATAAAAACAATGTAGAATGATTGTTATAACTCAAAATTCCACTTTGTGCATCCTTGATGTCGACCCACTCATTTATACATCTTCCAACCCATTTTTCTATAGTTCTTCTAAAAAATAACTTGTTTCCTGGCATACACGCCTTGTTGTATAGGAAGAAAACATACATACACTAGCTGCATACTTGAAAGGTCGTGTACATATGCTTACTCCACTTCTGAAAGCATGCATGTAATATAAAAAGGAAAGAGTACCAAGTTTTCACCGTTGTATTGTGGGCAATTTGATGTACTTACCAAAGTGGGGCTAATGACCTATCAACTTGCACTACCAATGAATTTAAAAGTACACAATGTATTTCATTTTTCATGGTTAAATAAGTATGTACATGATGTAACTCATATTGTTAACTGAAATACGATTTAGGTTGAACCAGAAGGTGAGTTCCATGTGGAATCATTATGTATTCTCGACAAGAAGGAAACTAGGTTGCAGAACCCAACTATCGCTAAGGTTAAAGTGTAGTGGAGGCACTTTCGTCTTGAGGAGGCCAATTGGGAAATTTAAGAAGCCATGAAAAAGGATTATCCATTCTTGTTCCTGAGATAAGATGCACAGATATGAACACCTAGGATAATGCTAAATTCAAGGGGGAGATGATGTAATGTCCATCCATTGAGAAACATTTAAATATTTTATTTTTTTATGGCTTATGTTGTGAAAGTTTTTGGAAAATGATTTATGTGAAAATTATATCATCATAAACATTGATGACGATGAATATTTTTTGTAAATATTATTTTTAATTTATTTTATTTATCTAGAAACAAACTAATTATAGAATCCAGTTACAAAAAGTAAATCATTATTCCATGGGTGAGTGAAAAGCAATAAAAAACACTAGAGTCAATATTGTCCATGAGGAAAAGTGGAACCCTATTCCCAAACATGTGGGATGTGAGAGAACAAGCTAGCAAAAAGTTATGCGAAGAAGATTCCTTAGCGTTAGGGATGAGGATAACCTAAAAAAAGACCTAGGAAAGCTATTTATTATTGGTAAAAAAAGAAAAGACAATTATAGAGGAGATAAGACGTTGTTGAGTACTTGTGAGGAGAATATGAGTTTGATGGTTCTAAGAAATAATTAAACTATGAGATCTATGGAGAAGGTTATACAATTTTTCAGTCCCTATGGAATAGTGATTTGGGCTCGGGGCTGACAAGAACAAGTGATCTAGGTTGTTCAAGTCTATGGTTGGGTGGAACTAAATTTTGTACTTAGTTTCTTCCTTCCATTATGAAGTAAACTTAGATATGTTTTCCTAATTTATTTTTATATTATATTGAATGGTCAATAGTTACAATAGAGAATAATTATCAGAAATTGCACTAATGGGTATTTTCAAAATAAATAGTCCTGATTTATTTATATTAATTTTCTTGCAATAAGAAACTATCCATAGCAAGTATGGTTATGACTAAATATATATAGTTATGTACTATTATTATTATTATTATGAAATTTGTTGCAGTAAGAAAAATTTGTAGCAAGTGTAGTGTTAACCATTAGAGATACTTTTGTATTATTATTATTATTGTTGGTTTATTTTCAATGAGAAATATATATTTGATGGTAGGATGTTAATTAGTATCAAAGGAGTTGTTACTTAAAAATTTTTGTTTAAGAAAAATAAAATAGTTGTAGTATATTATATAAATGCTAGCCATGCAATTTTTTTTTTCTTTTTATGAATATTATAAAAAATAAGTGTATTATTCCATTGTTATATACAACAAATAATAACATACTTACATTCATATAATATATTTTTTCTATATATGGTTGTCTTTCGTAAAATCCAGTTTGAATAGAGAATAGAATGAGTATATCTCAAATATAAACAAATTTCTTTATCTATAGTAGATAAAAGATGCATAAAAACTATAAATTGGAAATGCTCAGTGACAACCAAAGTATGGTGTCAAACCAATAGATCAAATAAAAATTGTTTCTATGAATATTATGCACACTTTTACAAACAAGTGTTATAAATATTATATAGAAAAATGAGATGCCAAGAAAATACTTGAAAAGATTCTAGGGTCTTCATTTTGAAACCCTGAAGCTAACAACAAGGTCGTTGAGCAACAATCAATAGAGATAAAGAAAAACATAAGTTTATTTAAAAAAAATCCTCTCCCTATCACTGGGGTCGAGGAGAATAGTACTTGATGTTGGTCACGCAATAGCCAGAACCCATAATCATATTGGTTCTCACCCTATAAAATGAAATATTAAGTTTTTTTAGAAAAAAGGGTAGCACATATTTTTGTAATAGACTTAGAGAGTTTGAATGAAGAGTTTTACATTGCTTTGCAAACCAAAACAAACGATAAAAATAACTATGCATTTGATCGTGGAAGGAGACGACTCAGAGACAAACCCATTATCTTTTTCATAGAGCACACATACTGGGTTGTAAAATAAAAGAGTACCTACTACCCATGGCCTCTCAAACCCAAGTTCGCCCAAGGATCATAAAGAACCCTGTATAGGAGAAAGTATAGCGTGACAACTCTAACCAAACATTTTAAACAAACATGAAATCAAATGTATGCCTGAAAGATGAATAGATTCTCACCTTGTAAATTTAGAACCTATCATACGAATTGAAAAAGACATCATATATATTTTACACAAAGAAAAATTATAAGACAACCACCAACACAAGTTTACTAAAAATATTAAGCAATTTTTTTTTATAATGGTTCCAATACAAACCCACTGTATAAATTGTCTCGCTTCAATGGAAAAAAATCATAAGACCTTAGGTACTATCAACGAGTTGTAAGCTATAGACTAAGGTGTTGTTGATGGGTGTAAATGACACACCATCAACTGGAAGGTCAAATTCGGACGGGGTTGTCTAAATAACCCAAGCCGTTTGGAATGAAATGACCTAATAGGTTTAATGGCTTTGTTGGCCAAATAAAATCCTAGAAATAAAATAAATGAAAGTAATCTATGAAGCTATGATACTAAAGACATAGATTTAATAATTTATAAATGTCGAAAACAGAAATATGGATATGTGCATGTGGTTATGAATAATGCATATACAACTTCCAAGATTTACATGATATTTTGTGGAATAAATGTTTTGAAAGTTTTTATGAAGCAGATAAAGAAAGCACATACATTTTATGTTTTCTGTTTAATATTTAAAATCTAACGAACTAAAGAATACTAATCAAACATAACTGAAATAAGAACAGATTAACAGTCAAATCCAATTTAAATCATTCTTATTTCATTGATGAAATAACTAATTAGAGAACAAGAATACAAGTACACTAACCTGTAATTAATCAACTAAAATGAGTTTATGTCCCTGTGCAATTCAAGCTCCCTGCTTTCCTGCCTATGAGGAAAACCTGTAACAGGATGGTGCTAAGACTCCCAGAACAAATTCAAAGATGTTTTGGAGCAGTAATATAAGAGAAGACCGATAACATACTGATATGGTGATATTATAATGATGAACACTTATAATAAAAGAAATTTAATACAAAGCATTCATGTAATGCATCATTTAGTATCCAACATAAATCAACAATATTTAAATGAAATATTGATCACAAATGTAATATATGACCAACAAATTACATACATAATTAAGGCGATTAATAATATGAAATATCATATCATAATCAGACTAAAGTTGTATAAACATAATAAAATTTTATAATATAAAAGGAAAAACATAATGGGTAAGCGCCACGCTAGTGTAAAGCCAAGGAATGAACAACTTCTCCATATCAGTCTTGAAAGTTATATGTCCATAATGTGTCCAAATCAAAGATGTCCTCACTACTTAGAGTGACCAGTATTTAAACTAATTCAGGATTCAAATGCTCTCATCATACAAGATAGAGTTGAATCCACAAAAATCATATAATACTACAAAAATAGTGAGCTAGAAACCACTCATGCATGAGTTGGTTTGTCAAAAATAAACCAAAGTTTTATAAACATAGAAGGCATAAACTATTGAATAATTGAGCGTATGACCCAAGGTTTTTTCTCCATGCAATCAACATCATAACCACCAATTTCATGTAGATACAAAAACCAATTTGATATTCAGATAACAATACTAATTTTTATTCAAAAGAGATTGGCAAGAAAATCATAGATTCTGTAGCTAGTCTTATTATTAGTAAATGAAATAAAAAATTAAATCTACCTATTTCGATTTTTCATAACAGAATTGAATAAAATCAAAACAAAATCGTTTTACCATTAGAAATTATCCAAAGAGGGATCTAACAGTTCGTAATTTATAATGGATTTGAAACCGATTGTGTTTTTAATGATTATATTCCCAACCTTCTTGAATCTTTTATTTTCCCTCTGTGTGTGTGCCTTCAAGTCAAGGTTCTCTCATTCCAATATAGCATTATGAGCAGCCAAGCGTTTAACTTGAGCCTCTAAAAGAGAAATATCTCTATAATAACGCTCGATCCAGTCTAAGCAATTGTCGCAGTGTACAGGGGCAATGGTAGACTGACATGGAATACAGTCGACAATGGGTACTTCATTTTTCCCTGTGGCCTGTTCTAGGTCATGATTGATACCTGCAAAATATTCTCTTCCTCTGAGGCACTGGTTTAACTTAGACATGAAGTCATACTGTTCAACCTTGGTAACAACCTCTTTCCTTAGACACTGATTTTCTGGGTCTTCACAAGCCAAACAATTGTTTATCTCTTCATCAGAGCACTGATCATCGATCTCAATCATAGAGATCGAGCTAAGATGATATCACTTTTGATTTCTTAAGTTCCTATAAATCAAACAACCAACATTTTTATTCCTGGAATTTAAATCTAATCTCTGCTATTTCTTTCCCTTACGTAATTTCTTAACAAAAGGTTTATTATTTTTGTTCAAATTAGATTCTTTCATAGGCATAGGGTGATATTTCCCTTTCAATTCGCCAATTAACTGTTCCAGGGATTTCCTGGGTGGAAATATATATGGCAATTTCTTATCCACGGGGGTTTCATCAACAATAGAAGCCGGTTCATTTAATTCTGAGCCATCAAGTGAATTGAAGACCTCACTTTCGATCACTGGTTTGTCCAAGTCAAGGTTTACAACTAGATGAGGGATGACTATATCGTAGGCCTCGGTGAAGCCATTTCGGCTCAGAAAGGTCTCCCAATTGTCACCTATTTTCGACAAGTGATAAACCAACAAGATTTTAACGAGCCCATGCTGAAACATACTTGAATTGATACTCTGTCACTTAAAGCACTTAGACATTTTGTAAAGACTCATTAACAGGTAAAACGGAATATTTAAATCAAACCCCATGAATAACATAAGCAACCGAGTGTGATACACAAAAACCATCCCATACTGGCCTTCACATGTGATAATCTTCTTTAAAATTAAAATTAGACTGTGCCATATAGGTTTCATAAAAGCAATGGGGATACCTTTTGGGCAACAAGTGAATTTGCTTGAAACCATAAAAAATCTCCATGGAACCTCTTCCATCTTTACATTCTTAAACAGATTTTCTCCTTTCAAAGAAAGTCCTATCGCCATGCTTATGAAATCATCTGTGATTTATAACTGTACATCACCCACCTTGGCCCTAAAACCATCGAAAGTCTGTGCAAAGGCTTGTGCAACCGAGAGGTTGTAGCCTTCGAACTTCTTGAGGAGCACATCCCACCTGTGAGCCTTCAGGTCGTCTATGGCATCATCATGGGACAAGAGAGATTGGAAACCATTCGTCTTGATACGAACCACATGTGCAATTGTCACTATGAAAAAGATACAATGGATAACAGATGAGGTAGGTTTCGGCTTCCAGAAGACGAGGAGCATAGAGATTTTTGTGCAAATTGTGATGGCATAAAAACTGTAAAGTTTGGGGACTGTCATAATTTGGAAAAATGAGTTGGGAAAAATGATAACCAGAGGGATCGTAAAACTATGATCCATTACTCAGAATGAATTCCAAACCCTCCACAATACAAAACCCCAATTCACATAATGAATGGTCTCATTAATTTTCGGGACAACAAGGTGGACTGAAAACATAGGTACAACATGCCTGTACCAATTGATATGAATGATGATATGACAATTGAGCTCATGATAAATATATCAACTTTTAACCAAGGTTTTTGTGCATTCAAACATTTCACAAATTAAATCAATAATGAACTATAGAACCAATGAAGTCGCGATACCCATAATACACAAAGATTTTGATAGTGTATTAATCGATAATTTCATAAGAATTGAGTTTTAACCATATGGGTACCTTTAAAACTATATTTGAAAGGTAAAAGATATGAAACCAAGCCCAAGTTTTATATTTAAATTCATGCTTACAGTCGTGAATTTAAAACAAGACAAACGAAAATGCAAATAAAAAATCAATAAGGTAAGCTTAACCAAATCATCGTTTTGAAACTCAGAAATATAAACATTAAAAATGAAAGGTGATGGCTGCTACAGAAAGATAAAATCTCTTTGTGGTGATTTCAATTGTGATTAGAACCAAAATTATTGGTGGCTTCCAACAATGGCGACATACTGGGCAAAGCAGTTATCTCTACATCACCAGAAAATTTATGTTAGGGAGTAAGATGAAATAAATTTTAAGAAACAGTTGACAATAGGTCAAGCATTCTGATCATAACTTAGAAAATAACATTGTTTAGCATCAGATGTATTTCTATCAAAAATGCAATCTGGTATCTAATTTAGATTACGAGTGAAACAATGTTTATGCAATTTACTCTGATACTGTTGACAGGGCCACTACTGCCAATAGGTGTCCATAGCCTCAACAGAGATGTCATTTACCCCTCTCTAATACCTCTATCCTATCCAAGATTCATCCATTCATGATAAAGAACATTTTCACTTTTGATCAAATTAAAAGACATACCTTAAAATTTTCTTCAACATGACATTGCTTCGCTGCCAGCAGGCCTGTTTAGTACCCTAGCGAAGTTGCCTTGGTATCATGCATGCATTTACCCGCTGCCAGTAGACATGTTCAGTGTCTCAATGGGTTTACAGACATTTCCCACACCTTCCAGTGCTTTCAACTCTCTAGAATTTGTTTATAAATTTGCAGAAACTTATGATATTCAAGAGAGTGGGGTGATACTGAAAATCTCATATTTTGGAATGAAAAATTTGATATTTTACAACTTATTTTCTCGTTTGACGACCTTCATCATGATTTGAACACTTAKATTTATGTTAGGAAACCATCTCAAGGACGAGAAGGTATAATTGAGTTGTTTTCCTTAAAACAGGAACAACGTTAAGAGTTTTATTAATGATAATCRTGTTTTCTTGTAATTTCAATGAGAAACCATGAGCATTGTTTTGAACAAAAAATTAATTCTGCTGATCTGAGTTTTATCATTTACAGAATTGGTGCTTTGAGGAGTCATCAACTGCTGCTAATGAATGAAAATTTTGATTTCCCTTCCACAAATGAGATGGTGACTCAGAGACAATTATTTAGAAAACAAATAAAAATCAAGAAAAATGAAAAGAACCAAAATTAAAAGAAGAAGAGAAAATTAAAAATATTTACAAAAGGGTACATCAGAAATCATTAGGTGAAATACCTATTGAGGGCTTGGTCATTCACTGGGAAAGTTTCTGACTGTCCCTCCAAATTATGTAGACAGAAAGAGATGGGACCCAATTTTTCAGAAATAAAAAATGGTTTGAGCCACAGATTTTGGAATTTGGTGTGTTCCCCTTTTCCCTCATGAGATTTGTCCCACTTGAGAACCAAATCTCCTACATCACAATTCCTATTAGAGGACGAATTTCAATCAAACCAAATTTTTACAATTTGCTGGTGTTGATCCAATTTCTTCTTTTCTTGCGTTCTCACCTCCTCTAGTTTTAATAAAGCATTTATTCTATTTTATAGAGGAGGGAATTCTTCTTCTTGTACTTTCTGTGACAATTGCAGAGAAGGGAGGAAGACATGCAGTGGGAGAATGGATTCTCTTCCATAGACAAGGAAGAAAGGGGTATTACCAACATAATCTTTTCGAGTTACCCTATCAGCCCAAAGTGTGTTATACAATGCGTTGTGCCAATTCTTCTGATTTTATGAAACTATCCTTTTAATAATCTTGATTAAATTCTTATTTGTTGATTCTGCTAGATCATTCCCCTGAGGGTAATAGCTAGCAAAATACTTCAATTTAAACCCTTTTTCTAGTGCAAAAGCATTCATATCAAGGGATGAAAAGTAAGAGGTGTTATAAAAAAACAGACATTTGGGAATACCGAATCGAGTGATGATATGAGAATTCAGAAAAGATACTACTCGATTTATGTTTACCACTTTTAAAGGTACAACTTCGAACCATCTTGTAAAATAGTCTGTTGTTGTAAGGATATACTTGTGCTCCTGCGAAGAATAAGGATTAATTGGTTCTATGATGTCTAGGCCCCATTGCTGAAAAAGGTGCATCTACAGTAACAGACTACAAAGGGAAAGTTGTTTTTTTTACCCGTCCTACAGCCTTTTGGCAGATTATACATTTGCGGGACAACATATGGGCATCCTTGAATAGGGTAGGCCAATAGTATCCAACTCTGAGGAATTTATGGGCAGTGGTATCTCGACTGAAGTGACCATTGACTTCACCTACATGAAGTTCAGATAACACTTTTTCTGACTCTTCATTTTCTAAACAACGCAGAAAAACACCATCAAAGTTCTTTCGAAATAATACATCATTTATTAACTGGAAAGATGTATATTTAAGACTAAGTGCTTTTATGTTTTTAGGATCAATATTGCGGGGAGCGGATGCATGTGTCAAATAAAATCTAATGTTCTCATACCAAGAATTGGTAGTAGCTTGTGCACATCTGATCTATTTTTTGTTACGCTGATTCACAGTTGAGGTGTTTATTGGACTTTATTGTTCTTTAACTGAATCAACCACTAGTTTACATAGGCATTGACCTCTAACAATTTGTGCATGAGTTATTTCAAGGTCATATTCCTATAACGAAGTCATCCAATTTTCCCTTTTCTCACCCATCTCTTTTTGTACTAACATGTTTCTCACAGTAGGGTAAGGATCAATAACCTTGGTTTTGGATTTCAGTAGGTAGTGATGCGAAAGTCACAAGCCTCACGGTCCAACCCGCTCTCACCAGGACCTTCTTCGTCTCAGGCCCGAAGAGTCAATGAACTCTTCCAACTCCTCTCAGGAGTTCTCGCTACCCACAGTAACTCCTTCGGTGATCTCTCCCTCACTTCTCGTGAAATCGGGTTTCGCGGTATCGTGAAACACACATGCACAATTCTTACGCAATTCAAAATCCTGAACCCCGATGGGTCAACGGGTCAACACTTTCTACTTCCGTCGGGGATTTCCCTATCGGGAAATCGCTATCCACGATGTTAACAGGTTAAACTGGCAACCCCTGATACCCGATGTGCCGATCTACGACACACGTGTGGAATTGGGCCTTTCGCCTTCGAACTCCACACAGCTCTGCCTGTACTCCACTAAGTCTCGTGGTCCCACACGCCACATCACCGTCGGGATTTCACGGATTGCGAATCCACGATGCAAGTTTTCCTTGATGTCGAAAACCCCGAACGCCGAATTCCGACCTCTCGGGATCTGATGCCACACGTCCCTATGATGATCGACGGCTCCCGTTAAATTGGGAAATTGCTATTCGCGATTTCAACGAGTTCAAAACTCTTGTCTCACCAAACGCCGAACCCCGATATGCGATGGCTTGATTCTCCCTGTGCCTACGGGTTAACTCCCTCGCAGCTCTTCTCAGATCTAACGGTCAGCGGGATTTCGCGAGTCCTCCTGCGATCCCTGCCGACAATTCTCCTCCTTGGGAATTTCTCCTGCTCGAAGGCTTTTCTTAGTTCGAATCTCACCTGGGTCTGTTCCTGTGACGTTCACAGCAGAACTATCCCTCCTGAGCTCGCCAATTCTGACTCCTCCAGAGACCCTGCACCCGCTGCTCACACTCGAACTTCAACAAATCTCGAAGTGTTGAGTTCTTCCAGACTTCGTGCACTCTCTGCAACAGTAGTCCCACACCTTCCTTTTTCTCAGCCTGGCTACTGAGACTTCAGGTTCGACCTGCACTTCTCCTGCACGGCTCGAACAACCCAATTCAACTTCTGGGTAGATGAGAATGAGAGTTTAACTGTCTAGCCTCATCAACGCACTCTATGCGGATGAATTCGACTGCACTCTATGCAGGAATCTCTTGGCTCAGACAGAGAAACAATTGAAACTCATTCTCCTTTCTCACAGGCTTCAGTAAACCTATGAAATCACATGCACAACATATTCAAAAGAAAATGCATACAAAGGAAGAAAACATTCATGAGCACATAAATATCATACAGAGAAACAACACAAACCATGAAGCTGAATCAAAGACTCTCTTCTATTAATTCAATCCGTACATGGGTGTTCTTCACAGGTTCTCTGCTCTGCTCTGCTTGCTCTCAATGATCTCAATAATTCTCTATACAATAATACAAAGGAGGGTGCCTATATTTCGTTTGCCCTCTCGAAATCTGAAGCTATCAAATCTACAATAAATTCCTATCTAACAGCATTAAAACTATTAAATGCCTTCCTATCTATAATACAATACAAGTGCGCTTCATTACATTAACTCATTAATGCTTGGCGCAACAATATCAAGGTGTTTCAAAATTTGGTGCTGGCGCTGTCCAGCTGTCTTTCCCTGCTCCACGCGCTGGCTTGCTTGATGAGTTGTAGATGCTCCTGCAACATACTCCTCATCTCGAAAGATTTCATGGGCTCCTGTCCATGAGCTCCTGCATGGTCTACCCATGCTTCTGTATAATTGCCTCTGTCTCCCAGCTGGCATCTTCCACTGGGTGATTCTTCCATTTCACCAGGTACTCAAAATACTGCTTTCGCCTGGTCTTCTTGCCCAATCGCTTGTCTAATATATACTCCATCTGTGGCTTTTCTGCTGTCGGCATCTGTTTCTGCCACTGGACCACTGGTTCCTCAATTCCAGCTTCTGCTTCATCAGCCCTGTATGGGTATAAATCCAAAATATTGAATATCGGAGATATCCCGATGCCCTCTGGCAATTCAATTTCATATGCATTCTCCCCGAACTTCTTCAAGACTCTGCACGGCCCAATTTTCTTCATCTTGAGATTGTTATATGTTCCCCTTGGGAACCTTTCCTTCCTTAAGTGTGCCAGAACCATGTCCCCAACTTCAAACTGAAGTTGTCTCTTCCACTGATCGGCTCTGCGCTTATATTCTTGATTGGACTTCTGCAGTCGCTGCTTCACCTCTGTGTGAAGTTCCTCCATCGCTTCAGCGAACTCTTCAGCATGAGCGCTGCTAGTTTCAGCCTGTCCTGGCTCCCTGAGCTCAGAAACTCCCCTCGACTACGTCCCATACAAAATCTAGAACGGGCTTCTGCCTGTACTCCGATTCACCGAATCATTGTACGCAAACTCTGCCTGTGTTAGTATATGGTCCCAACTGTTGTGATGTTCCATCACTAGGCTTCTCAACAGATCTCCCAGACTTCTGTTGACTACTTTCGTCTGCCCATCCGTCTGTGGATGATAAGCTAAAATAAATTCCAGATTAGTTCCGAGCTTCTTCCATAGCGTCCTCCAAAAGTGACCTATGAATTTCATATCCCGATCCGAGACTATGCTTCTCGGCAATCCATGCAATCTAACAACCTCTTTGAAAAATAATTTTGCGATGTGCATCGCATCACTGGTCTTATGACATGGAATAAAATGTGCCATCTTCGAAAACCTGTCTACCACCACGAAGATGGAATCAACTCCCCTCTGCGTTCTCGGCAAACCCAAAACAAAATCCATGCTAATGGCTTCCCATGGCCTTTCGGGTATAGGCAATGGCTGATATAACCCAGCATTCTGCTTTCGGCCCTTCGCATGTTGACATATCTGACACCTGTCAA
>JASDQU010100629.1:375785-387719 GCA_032191745.1 Picea mariana | reverse complement strand
GAAGAAGAGAAATCTGTGATTCATTAACTGAAACCAAGTAATTGTTGTACTTTTAAAAATAATCAAAGAAATCAGATATGGATAGCATATTAATCAAATCATATCATCCCGCAATAGATTATGATCGCTAAAGTAGTCTATAATCAACTGCAAACTGATATCATAAAACTAGAAAAAAAAGTTTGATATATTGAAAGCGAAAGTTGTTACAAGACATCAACTCTCGTCTCAGTTTGTATCGTGAATCCATAGCCTGTTTCTCCCACAAGTGAGGATGCCCCTTATTACAAAAAATAATAAGTATTTAAAGACTTATCACATGGTAAAAAATCCTTGTGGAAGTTATCAAAACTATTTACACAAATCTGGGATGATATCCCAAGTTTGACTAAACTAACATCCTAAAATAAAAACTATATCACACAAATATCTCCTAGACTGTCCAGCATGCCCAATGCAATTCGAATGTACCTAAAAGAGGTCAAAAAAGGACAAGTTAAGAGTATATTTTGTTGATAGAATTGATAAAAATCTAATTCTAAAGATTAGCTACAGAATCTTACGATTCTGTAGCTGGTCTAAATCAAACACAGAGTCGTATTAAAATCAATTTGAATTTTAAAGAATTAAATTCAAACTATTAAACAAGTATCTAATTGTTGTTTGAAAAACAAACGAATTATTCAAATTAAAATTTTTATACTAATTTAAGATCAAACAAGACTAAGATCAATCAAATGACTACAGAGATGCATGTACTCTGTTCCATATGTTATCACCAATTCGGGTATACAAAATAATACTGGATAACCGATAGTAATGAAATCGATTCATAGACCAATTGAAATCAACACAAAAGGTTTCTTCAGCTATCCACAAGATCACTTCGAATCCAAACCAAATTAACATGATCGTTTTCTCAAATTAATCACACTATATTAAACATAACAAACGATCCATGCTATTTGCAAATCAAATCAAAACTAGTATGTAAATTATCAAAAAAGAAATTCATGCAAGTTGTCCCTCACCGAACAGCCGCTCTCACCAGGACCTTCTATATCTTGGCCCGAAGAGTTGTAATACCCTTCAAATCCCGTATCGGGACTTCTTGTCACCCACAAGACACTCTTTTGATCTCTCGGCAGTCACTTCAGGTAATCGGGCTTCGCGGTATCGCGAACCCTGTGTGCACGGTTTCGTGCAAATCCAAACCTCAAACCCCGAGCTCCGATGGTCAAAGGTCAATGGCCTCATCCTTATCGGGAAATCGGTGAATGTGATGCCACTTTACACTTGCGCCACCTGTGTTCCACTAGCTCCTCGGGTTCCACGCTGCCACATCACCCTAGGGATTTCACGGGTCGTGAATCCACGGTGCGAGTTTTCCTTGGTGTTGAAAACCCCGAACACCGAATCCCGACCTCTTGGGATCTCGTGCCACCTATCCCGTTGAAATCAACGGCTCTGGTTAAATCGGGGAATCGCTACTCGCGATTTCAACAAGTTCAAAACTCTCGTATTCGCAAGCCCCGATATACCGTTATGCGATGGCTATGGGTTCTTACAGTGCTCAAGGGTTAAATCCCTTGCTACTCCTCCCATATCTGACGGTCTGCGAAACTTCACAATTCTCCGAGCGATCCCTGGCCGTCAATTCTCCTCCTTGAAGATTTCTCTTGCTTCCAAGCTCCGTTTCTGTTCGAGCCTCTCCTGGGTCCTTTTTCTAGGAATCACAAAAGAACTCTCTCTCCTGAGCTTGTAAACTCTAAGTTCTTCAAGACCTTTCACACACCCTATGTGCTTGACCTTCCACAGTTATCTAAGCGTCGAATTATTTCAGGTCCCGTGCGCTCGTATCCACAGAAATCCCTGGTTCCCTTTGCTCAGGCAAACTGCTGAGACTTCTATCTAGCCTGCACTTCTCCTGCACGGTTCTGATAACCCAATTCAACTTCTGGGTAGATGAGAACAAGAGTTAACTGTCTAGCCTCCTCAATGCACTCTATGCGGAGGAATTCAACTGCACTCTATGCAGTAATCTCCTGGCTCAGACAGAGATACAATTGAAACTCATTCTCTTGTATCACAGACTTTAGTAAACCCCTGAAATCATATACACAACATACTCAAAAGCAAATGCATACAAGAAAGCAAACTTCCATGAGCATAATATCAACACAGAGAAACAACTAAAACCATGAAGCTGAATCAAAGACTCTCTTCTATTAATTCAATCTGTACATGGGTGTGCTCTACAAGCTCTCTGCTCTGCTCTGCTTGCTCCTGTATGAATGAATACAATAATACAAAGGAGGGTGCCTAAATTCCGTTTGCCCTCTCGAAATCTGAAACTATCAAATCTACAATAAACTCCTATCTAACAACGTTAAAAGTGATAAATGCCTTCCTATATACCATACAATACAAGTGCACTTCATTCAATCAAATCATAAATGCTTGGCGCAAAAAATATCAAAATAAAATTCAAAAAGAAATTTGCTGGCTTGTCCAACTGTCCTTCCCTGCTCCATGCGCTGGCTTGATTGATGAGTGAGTGATGCTCCTGCATCGTACTCCTCGGCTCGAAAGATTTCATGGGATCCTANATCCAGTATGCACTCCATCTAAGGCTTCTGTGCAACTGGTAATTTCTTCTGCCACTGGACCGCTGGTTCCTCAGCTCCAGTGTCTGCTTCTCCAGCTCTGTATGGGTATAAATCCGAAATGTTGAAAATCAGAGATATCCCGATGCCTTCTGGAAACTCAAGCTCATATGCGTTCTCCCCAAATTTCTTCAGGACTTTGCAAGGCCCAATTTTCTTCATCTTGAGTTTATTGTATGTTCCCCTCGGGAACCTTTCCTTCCTTAAGTGCACCAGAACTTCAAACTGAAGTTTTCTTTTCCGTTGATCGGCTCTGCGCTTATACTCCTGATTTGACTTCTGCAGTCACTGCTTCACCTGCGTGTGAATTTCCTCCATCGCTTCAGCGAATTCCTCAGCACGAGCGCTGCTAGTTTCAGCCTGTCCTGACTCCTTGAGCTTAGAAAATCCTCTCGGCTATGTGGGATACAAAATATGGAATGGACTTCTTCCTGTACTCCTGTTCACAGAGTCATTGTAAGAAAACTCTGCCTGTGGTAATATCTGGTCCCAACTGCTATGGTGCTCTGTCACCAAGCTTCTCAATAGATCCCCCAGACTTCTGTTAACCACCTCTGTTTGGCCATCCGTCCGCGGATGATAAGCAGAACTAAATTTCAAGTCAGTTCTTAGCTTCTTCCATAGCATCCACCAAAAATGACCTATGAACTTTGTATCCCGATCTGAGACTATGCTTCTCGGCAATCCATGCAATCTGACAACTTCTTTGAAAAACAAATTCGCGATGTGGGTTGCATCGCTTGTCTTCTGACACAGTATGAAATGTGCCATCCTCGAAAACCTTTCTACCACCACAAAGATGGAATCCACTCCTCTTTGTGTCCTTGGCAAACCCAAAAAAAAATCCATGCTAATGGCTTCCCATGGCCTTTCGGGTATGGGAAATGGCTGATAGAACCTTTTGTTCTACTTTTGGCCCTTCGCGTGTTGACATATTAGACACCTGTCAACAAACCTCTTTACATCTGCTCGCATGCCTGGCCAATAATACGATTCGCTCAGCTTGGCGAATGTTTTTTCATGTCCAAAATGACCTGCTAATCCTCTGCTTTGTTTTTCTCTCACCAAATTCTCCCTCATGGAGCAATCTGGAATGCACAGCTGATTTCCTTTAAACAGCAATCCATCCTGGATTATATATTCCAGCCACAGACTTCGATCCCTGAGAACTGGATTCTCAGCTGCCTCGTATGCTTCTCCGAAGTCTGCACCACCTGCATACATATCTTTTAAATTTTCAAAACCCAAGGTTTTGACTCTAAACTCTTGCAGCAATAAACATTTCCTGCTCAAAGCATCGACTACTTTGCTAGCAGTTCCTGAAATGTGTTTGATCACAAATATAAAATTCTGCATGTACTCTACCCATTTTGCATGCTTCTGGTTCAACTTCTCCTGTTGACTCACGAACTGCAATGCTTGATTATCGCTGTACAAAATGAATTCCTTGGGTATCAAGTAATGCCTCCACTTCTTCAATGCCTGTATAATGGCATAAAACTCTTTGTCATATGTGGAGTATTTCAGCTTTGCATCATCCATCTTCTCGCTGTAATATGCAACAGGTCTATCATCTTGACTCAGGACCCCTCCAACAGCATACCCGCTCGCATCACATTTCACCTGAAATGTTTTCTGAAAATCAGGAAACACCAGAATCGGTTGCTCTGTTATCTTCTGCTTCAACAGATTGAAGCTTCTTTCAGCCTCTGTTGTCCAATGAAAAGTCTTTTGCTGCTTCTTCACGGTGTCCATCATTGCTGCGCTAATTCCACTGAAATTATGAATGAATTTTCACTAGAAACTAGCTAGTCCATGAAAACTCCTTACCTCAAAAACATTTCTCGGCGATGGCCAATTCCTGATTACTTCCACCTTCTCAGGATCCATCTTCAATTCATTTTCCGAAATTACAAAACCCAAATAAATGAGTTCGGTCTGCATGAAGGAACACTTCTTCGGATTGATCAACAACTTCTCCTATTGTAGCCTTCTCATCACACTGGCTAAATGCCTCAAGTGCTCAGCCTTTGTCTTGCTGAAAATCAATATGTCATCCAGATACACGACCACAAAATTACCGATGAATTCCCACAGGACTTCATTCATCAGTCGCATGAATATGCTCGGCGCATTTGTCAAACCAAACGGCATGACCAACCATTCGTACAAACCCTCGTTTGTTTTGAATGTCGTCTTCCATTCATCTCCCTCTCTAATCCGGATCTGATGATATCCACTCTTGAGATCAATCTTTGAAAAATAATTTGCCCCACTCAGGCAATCCATCAAGTCATCCATTCTCGGCAGTGGAAATCTGTACCTGATGGTGATCTTATTTATCGCCCTGGAGTCTGTACACATTCTCTAGCCTCCATCCTTCTTCGGCCTTAGCACTGTTGGAACAGCGCATGGACTAAGACTTTCCCTCACCAGTCCCTTGTCCAGCAGATCCTGTACCTACCTCTTGACCTCCTCATTCTCCTGAGGTGTCAACCTGTACGCTGCCTTATTCGGTAAACTTTCTCCAGGTATGAGATCGATGTGGTGACTCACACTCTGCATCGGTGGCAACGAACGAGGTAGTTTTTCCATGATGATATCAGTGAACTCTCCCAACAGTTCCTGAATCTCCTCTGGCAAGTCGTCCACTCTTGTGCTTGTCAGGACAATTATCGGCTTCCTAACAACAAAGAATTGTGGATCTTCGTTCTTCTCCATCTCAGTGAGAAGCTCCATCCCACTCATGAGAAGTATTGTACTGGTTACTTCCGGATTCACTTCTTTGTCCTTTATCGGAAGCAACGTGTGTGTTTTCCCATCCTTCTCCAAGTTGTATGTGTTAATCCTCCCATCATGAACAACATTTCTATCATACTGCCATGGTCTTCCCAATAATACATGACAGACATCCATGGGAATGACATCACACAATATTTTATCTCTATATTCACCCATTTTGAATTCAACCAAGCATTGTTTCGTAACACATACCTGGTATCCTTTCTGCAGCCATGACACTTTGTATGGACTCGGGTGATCTTTCGTCTCCAGCTCCAGCTTTTCCACCATGTCGGTCGAAACGAGATTATTGGTGCTTCCGCTATCCACTATGACCTTGCATTTCTATCCCTTGGTCTTGCAAGTCGTCTAGAAGAGTCTGCATCTCTGAGCTGCGTCCTCCACCTCTTTCTCAGGTGTCAACAAAATTTTATGCACCTTCAGTGACTTCCCACTTCCGGTGTCTTCATCCTCAGCATCACGCTTCTGTGCCTCTGTGATGTGAGCTTCCCCTCTATCCATCTTCCTGTCTTGACATTCAATGGCTTTTTGTCCGTCCTTTCCACATGTAAAACATGTGATCACTCCTCCTTGGCCTCTTCCTCTACCTCAGGTACGAGGAATTATGTTAACATCAGCATATCCGCCACCCTGCTCTGTACGCTGCCTCCTCGGCTCAGCATATTGCTACCTCTGTTCAATCTGTGGCTGCCTCTGCTGTGAGGTTCCACCTCTCTCAGCCTTACCTTGAGGCCTCTTCCACTCCTCCCTGGGATTCTGTGTTTTTTCTTGGGAAACCACCTTGCCTCTGGGATGACTCCTGCCTCACCCTCGTTGACCTTACTTGCAGCTCAGCTTCTCCTCAGCCTTTAGAGCCAATTGGTAAGCATCTTCCACCGTCCTGATGGTCAGAATGCTTAACTCATCTTGAATGTCATACCTCAACCCATTCAGGTATCTTGCCACCATCTCGTCATCACTCTCCCGATGACCAGCTCGAATGTTGAGCCTGTAGAATTCCCCGGTGTACTCTCTCACCGTCATCAACTTCTATCTCAGGTTCTTCATCTGCCTGAATAGAGTGATGTGGTAATCTCTGGGGATGAACTTCGCCTTCATATTAGCGATCATCCTGTCCCAACTCTTGATCTTCTGTTTTCCTTTACAGTGCCTATCAGCCTGTAACTCGTCACACCATAAGGCTTCATGTACTTTCAACTTTGTAATAGCATGCCTTACCTTCTTGTCCTCTTCGATATTCTCATAATCGAAGTAGGTATCGAGTGCTCGGATCCAATCCAACAACTCTTCTGCATTTAGACTCCCCTCATACACGGGAATGTCCATCTTGGTCTTTGATCTCATCCTGGAGATAGCTCTGATCAAACGCTTGGTTGAGGCATCCTCTACTGAGACCTCTTCTGCATCGTGTCTAGCTTCCTCTTCCACCTCGGAATCACTGAAATCTCCAGCACCAGCTCCGCATCTCTGGGTGGTCTCCATATCTTCGAGTCTCGCCCTGAGATCTCATATTTGTCGTTCCATCTCTGGGTTTCCTGTCGGCCTTCCTCTCCTTCGTGCATCCCTGTCTTCATGATCAGGAGATTGCCTCTCTCTTCTGGGTGGCATGATGTCTTCTCCTGTTCTTCTTCTTCTACAGAAAGAAAAACATGTCTAGCTCTGATACCACTTGACGCAAGTCGTGTGTATCAGAGTGCTTTCCCTTTATCCTTCACTCCTCTCACCTGAAATATACATACAAGATTTCAATGGCTCTGATACCACTCTGACGCAAGCTGTCCCTCACCGAACAACCGCTCTCACCAGGACCTTCTGTACCTTGGCCTGAAGAGTTATAATACCCTTCAAATCCCGTATCAGGACTTCTTGTCACCCATAGGACACTCTTTTGATCTCCCGGCAGTCACTTCGGGAAATCGGGCTTCGCGGTATCGCGAACCCTGTGTGCACGGTTTCGTGCAAAGCCAAACACTGAACCCCGAGCTCCGATGGTCAAAGGTCAACGGCCTCGTCCTTATCAGAAAATCGGCGAATGTGATGCCGCTTTACACTTGCTCCACCTGTGTTCCACTCGCTCCTAGGGTCCCACGCTGCCACGTCACCCTCAAGATTTCACGGGTCGCAAATCCACGATGCAAGTTTTCCTTGGTGTTGAAAACCCCGAACGTCGAATCCTGACCTCCCAGGATCTCGTGCCACCTGTCCCGTCGAAATCAATGTCTCTGGTTAAATCGGGGAATCACTACTCACGATTTCAACGAGTTCAAAACTCTCGTATTCACAAACCCCGATATACCGATATGCGATTGCTATGGGTTCTTCCAATGCTCAAGGGTTCAATCCCTTGCTACTCCTCCCATATCTGACGGTCTGCGAAACTTCATGATTCTCCCAGTGATCCCTGGCCGTCAATTTTCCTCCTTGAATATTCCTCTTTCTTCCAAGCTCTTTTTCTTTTCAAGCCTCTCCTGGGTCCTTCTTTCAGGAATCACAAAAGAACTCTCTCTCCTGAGCTTGTAAACTCTAATTTCTTCAAGACCTTTCGCACACCCTATGTGCTCGACCTTCCACAGTTCTCTAAGCGTCGAATTCTTTCAGGTCCCGTGCGCTTGTATCCACAGAAATCCCTGGTTCCCTTTGCTCAGGAAAACTGCTGAGACTTCTATCCAGCTTGCACTTCTCCTGCACGGTTCTGATAACCCAATTCAGCTTCTGGGCAGATGAGAATAAAAGTTAACTGTCTAGCCTCCTCAATGCACTCTATGCAGAGGAATTCAACTGCACTCTATGCAGGAATCTCCTGGCTCAGACAGAGAAACAATTGAAACTCATTCTCTTCTACCACAGACTTCAGTAAACCCCTGAAATCATATACACAGCATACTCAAAAGAAAATGCATACAAGAAAGCAAAATTCCATGAGCATAATATCAACACAGAGAAACAACAAAAACCATGAAGCTGAATCAAAGACTCTCTTCTATTAATTCAATCTGTACATGGGTGTGCTCTACAAGCTCTCTGCTCTGCTTTGCTTTCTCCTGTATGAATGAATACAATGATACAAAGGAGGGTGCCTATATTCCATTTGCCCTCTCGAAATCTGAAACTATCAAATCTACAATAAATTCCTATCTAACAGCATTAAAAGTGATAAATGCCTTCCTATTTACAATACAATACAAGTGCGCTTCATTACATCAACTCATAAATGCTTGGCGCAACAAATATCAAAATAAAATTCAAAAAAATGTTTGTTGGCTTGTCCGGCTGTCTTTCCCTGCTCCACGCGCTGGCTTGCTTGATGAGTGAGCGATGCTCCTGCATCAGAAATCATAGTGGAATTAATTGGTTGATAACAAGATATGTAAGAGTCGTCCAATCTTTTGTTATTGCCAATTAGGGACAGACCAAAATGATTGACATTCAACGAAATCATTACTTGAATTCATTTCAAAATGAACTATTAACCAACTTTTCTCATGCGAATTCAACAGAAATAATATATCTCGATCTGAGTTGAAAAAACTTGTTTTGCAAATTAAAATCAACAGAGCAGCATCAAGTCTATTTTCGATACGAATCCAACTCATAAAAACAATCGTGCTAACTCAAGATACGCAACAATTCAATCAAAAGAAGAGCGAATCGAACAGTTTGAGTTTGACATAGTCGTTATGAATCAACACAGTTCCATGATTTCGGTGAAGAGATCTTTTGCTCAGGTCGGATATAATCCAAATCCAAACAAGACTGTTGACAAAACAAAGTCATTTTTCCAATTTAATAGACTACCTCGTAATTATCAAGCCAATTCACTCCTATGAAATCGTTTCAAAAATCAAATCATAACAACTAAATCAGGGTCACTGTGATCCAACAAAAACGAAATCATATCAAATCAAAACATAGCCAGCCTCTAATTTTGGCATAAAAGCCTCCTGTTCAGGTTAGATACAAACAAAATCCAAGTGAAAGAAAAACCCATTTATTTCGTTAACTCAAACCAACAGACAAACGAATCAAACCCAGTGAAAACCAATCAATTGCTAAACTGGGCACAACCAAATCATGTAACCAAATCATTACTTCATTTAATTTTAGCAAAAAAAAAACAATGTACAGGATCTACAACATAATCGTTTTTGATATGGATATGATAAAGTCATTTTGAGCAATGGACATGGCTATTTGAAAACCAAACTCAATTCATTATATTAATCCTAGCAATTCATAGAACATAATTGATATCGAAATTCATACCTGGATAATGAGAAGACAACTTGGTCATGATAGTTTGGAATTGACAACGGCTGTAGCCAATTTGACATTCCTAAATACGATGGAACCAATTGTTTTCTTCTTCATGTCATTAGCTTGAAGCTTGTCCCTTTGTCTTGTCAACACTATAACTTGGTTTTCCAATGATTTGATTTTGGATTGTAATAAGGGAACGTCAATATAGTAGCGTTCCAACCACACATTACAATGGTTGCATGACGACTACCCATGCTTCAAAGTTGTAGGTGAGGGTTTGGTTAAATCACTGAGGGTTTCATTAGGTAGCTTGATACCTGGGTAACTAGGATTGTTCTTTAAGCATGGGGGCAAATTAAAAACGAAATCATAGGGTGGCTCGCAGCACAGGCCTTGGGAATAAGGGTACTCACTAGCCAAGAAGTGCTTGATATTAGAGTCTGAGTCTTCACTGAGGACTATGGGCTTTTGATCAACACTAGGTTTAGATTTATTCTGGGCAAGTTTCGATATAAGTCGAGCATTCTTTTTACCTTTGTCATCGACAATAGGGTTACCCTTAACCTTCTTTCTTACAGAATTTTTTACAGCCTCAACCTTGTCTGTTATAACATCGGGTAAGTCAATATTAGGGCTGACCGAGGGTTTGAGAGAAGGTAGAAGGGCATGAAAGGGCACAGGTGGCCCGACCTTAGTCTCACTAACCACATACTTATTGATTTGGACAGACTCTAAATCAACAAAACCATTCTGAGAGAGAAAATCTTTCCAACTATTGTCGTGGAGGTTTAAATGATGAACGACGATGACTCTGATCAGGCCATGGTGAAACAAGCTACTATCAGCCCTCTCTCGTTTAAACCTCTTAGCCATTTTATAAAGACTACGCTGGAAATAAAATGGCATGTTCAATGGATAACCCATGAAATCCATTAACAGTCGAAGGTGATAAAGAAAAACCAATCCATACCGACTCTCCTAGGTCACAAATTGCTTAACCACTATCAAAAGATCATGCCACCTAGGTTTAAGCGTGGAAATAGGCATACCTCTGTCACAGGATGTGACATTTCATGAGACGAAAAGTAATGGCCATGGCACCTCATCAACTTTAGAGTTTTTAAACCATCGCTGACCTGTGAATGCTAATCCTGTGGCAGAGTTGATGAAATCTTTACTGATTTCAAGCTGAATGTCACCTATTTTGGCCCTACATCCATCAAAGGTAAAGCTGAATTGCTACTCAACAAAGAAATTAAAACCCTCGAACCTCTATACAAACGTGAGCCAAACATTATCCTCTAAATCTTTCCGGGCATTATCGAACAGTGGCAGGGTTTGACTACTGTTCGACTCAATTCGCACCACCGGTGCCATAGACAGGATTCACGGTAAGCGATGTGAATGAGCCAGGGTTTGAACGCAGCCTACGCAAGGGAAGAATGCTCAACGGCTTACCCGATGCTAGTAGAGATGAAATATGGATAGGTATAAACATTCATGACATCGTGCGAAGGTGGTGGAGCTGGTTCATACATGCACGAGAGTCATATCTACAGTACAACTACCGGCGCAAATAGTTGTTCAACCCATTATTGTATAGGTTAATGATTATGCCAATCAGTCAACCAATGAAATCAATGGTAAGTGGTTTAATCATTCGTGCGATAAAAAATTATGCCATAGTTCTAAACCAAACACACAAATCAAAACCAATACCAAGTTAATGCCAAAGGTTTTGATAACACGAACTAGGTGCCATATTAAATGATATATATCAAGGGTTTAACCATAACACCTATGTGCTTTTATGAAGCTAATGTGCCAAGTGAATTGATCAAATAACATGTAAATCCAATCACCAATGCATCACAAACTCAATCACTTATGAAACGAAATTACATAATCAATCAAAGAATGTCAAATGGGTACAGATCAAAAGGTTTTGCCAACTCCATAATGATAAGTAAAATGTAAACGCAATGGGCATATCGACAAGAATGATAATGACAATTCAGTGAAGATTTTAATGTGACTTCGAAAGACCAATTTTTAACGCTTACAGTCATGAAAAAAAAAAAAAAGGTAAGTGTGCAAATAGCGCAAAGAATGAAAGTGTCGTTTTATTTGAGAATTGCGACAAAAAATTAAGGTTTTCAAAACACTGGTGTAGGCAGCTTATAAGATAGTAGAAAAATGTGAATTGGTT
>JASDQU010100629.1:351148-375495 GCA_032191745.1 Picea mariana | reverse complement strand
TGTTTTCTTGTAATTTCAATGAGAAACCATGAGCATTGTTTTGAACAAAAAATTAATTCTGCTGATCTGAGTTTTATCATTTACAGAATTGGTGCTTTGAGGAGTCATCAACTGCTGCTAATGAATGAAAATTTTGATTTCCCTTCCACAAATGAGATGGTGACTCAGAGACAATTATTTAGAAAACAAATAAAAATCAAGAAAAATGAAAAGAACCAAAATTAAAAGAAGAAGAGAAAATTAAAAATATTTACAAAAGGGTACATCAGAAATCATTAGGTGAAATACCTATTGAGGGCTTGGTCATTCACTGGGAAAGTTTCTGACTGTCCCTCCAAATTATGTAGACAGAAAGAGATGGGACCCAATTTTTCAGAAATAAAAAATGGTTTGAGCCACAGATTTTGGAATTTGGTGTGTTCCCCTTTTCCCTCATGAGATTTGTCCCACTTGAGAACCAAATCTCCTACATCACAATTCCTATTAGAGGACGAATTTCAATCAAACCAAATTTTTACAATTTGCTGGTGTTGATCCAATTTCTTCTTTTCTTGCGTTCTCACCTCCTCTAGTTTTAATAAAGCATTTATTCTATTTTATAGAGGAGGGAATTCTTCTTCTTGTACTTTCTGTGACAATTGCAGAGAAGGGAGGAAGACATGCAGTGGGAGAATGGATTCTCTTCCATAGACAAGGAAGAAAGGGGTATTACCAACATAATCTTTTCGAGTTACCCTATCAGCCCAAAGTGTGTTATACAATGCGTTGTGCCAATTCTTCTGATTTTATGAAACTATCCTTTTAATAATCTTGATTAAATTCTTATTTGTTGATTCTGCTAGATCATTCCCCTGAGGGTAATAGCTAGCAAAATACTTCAATTTAAACCCTTTTTCTAGTGCAAAAGCATTCATATCAAGGGATGAAAAGTAAGAGGTGTTATAAAAAAACAGACATTTGGGAATACCGAATCGAGTGATGATATGAGAATTCAGAAAAGATACTACTCGATTTATGTTTACCACTTTTAAAGGTACAACTTCGAACCATCTTGTAAAATAGTCTGTTGTTGTAAGGATATACTTGTGCTCCTGCGAAGAATAAGGATTAATTGGTTCTATGATGTCTAGGCCCCATTGCTGAAAAAGGTGCATCTACAGTAACAGACTACAAAGGGAAAGTTGTTTTTTTTACCCGTCCTACAGCCTTTTGGCAGATTATACATTTGCGGGACAACATATGGGCATCCTTGAATAGGGTAGGCCAATAGTATCCAACTCTGAGGAATTTATGGGCAGTGGTATCTCGACTGAAGTGACCATTGACTTCACCTACATGAAGTTCAGATAACACTTTTTCTGACTCTTCATTTTCTAAACAACGCAGAAAAACACCATCAAAGTTCTTTCGAAATAATACATCATTTATTAACTGGAAAGATGTATATTTAAGACTAAGTGCTTTTATGTTTTTAGGATCAATATTGCGGGGAGCGGATGCATGTGTCAAATAAAATCTAATGTTCTCATACCAAGAATTGGTAGTAGCTTGTGCACATCTGATCTATTTTTTGTTACGCTGATTCACAGTTGAGGTGTTTATTGGACTTTATTGTTCTTTAACTGAATCAACCACTAGTTTACATAGGCATTGACCTCTAACAATTTGTGCATGAGTTATTTCAAGGTCATATTCCTATAACGAAGTCATCCAATTTTCCCTTTTCTCACCCATCTCTTTTTGTACTAACATGTTTCTCACAGTAGGGTAAGGATCAATAACCTTGGTTTTGGATTTCAGTAGGTAGTGATGCGAAAGTCACAAGCCTCACGGTCCAACCCGCTCTCACCAGGACCTTCTTCGTCTCAGGCCCGAAGAGTCAATGAACTCTTCCAACTCCTCTCAGGAGTTCTCGCTACCCACAGTAACTCCTTCGGTGATCTCTCCCTCACTTCTCGTGAAATCGGGTTTCGCGGTATCGTGAAACACACATGCACAATTCTTACGCAATTCAAAATCCTGAACCCCGATGGGTCAACGGGTCAACACTTTCTACTTCCGTCGGGGATTTCCCTATCGGGAAATCGCTATCCACGATGTTAACAGGTTAAACTGGCAACCCCTGATACCCGATGTGCCGATCTACGACACACGTGTGGAATTGGGCCTTTCGCCTTCGAACTCCACACAGCTCTGCCTGTACTCCACTAAGTCTCGTGGTCCCACACGCCACATCACCGTCGGGATTTCACGGATTGCGAATCCACGATGCAAGTTTTCCTTGATGTCGAAAACCCCGAACGCCGAATTCCGACCTCTCGGGATCTGATGCCACACGTCCCTATGATGATCGACGGCTCCCGTTAAATTGGGAAATTGCTATTCGCGATTTCAACGAGTTCAAAACTCTTGTCTCACCAAACGCCGAACCCCGATATGCGATGGCTTGATTCTCCCTGTGCCTACGGGTTAACTCCCTCGCAGCTCTTCTCAGATCTAACGGTCAGCGGGATTTCGCGAGTCCTCCTGCGATCCCTGCCGACAATTCTCCTCCTTGGGAATTTCTCCTGCTCGAAGGCTTTTCTTAGTTCGAATCTCACCTGGGTCTGTTCCTGTGACGTTCACAGCAGAACTATCCCTCCTGAGCTCGCCAATTCTGACTCCTCCAGAGACCCTGCACCCGCTGCTCACACTCGAACTTCAACAAATCTCGAAGTGTTGAGTTCTTCCAGACTTCGTGCACTCTCTGCAACAGTAGTCCCACACCTTCCTTTTTCTCAGCCTGGCTACTGAGACTTCAGGTTCGACCTGCACTTCTCCTGCACGGCTCGAACAACCCAATTCAACTTCTGGGTAGATGAGAATGAGAGTTTAACTGTCTAGCCTCATCAACGCACTCTATGCGGATGAATTCGACTGCACTCTATGCAGGAATCTCTTGGCTCAGACAGAGAAACAATTGAAACTCATTCTCCTTTCTCACAGGCTTCAGTAAACCTATGAAATCACATGCACAACATATTCAAAAGAAAATGCATACAAAGGAAGAAAACATTCATGAGCACATAAATATCATACAGAGAAACAACACAAACCATGAAGCTGAATCAAAGACTCTCTTCTATTAATTCAATCCGTACATGGGTGTTCTTCACAGGTTCTCTGCTCTGCTCTGCTTGCTCTCAATGATCTCAATAATTCTCTATACAATAATACAAAGGAGGGTGCCTATATTTCGTTTGCCCTCTCGAAATCTGAAGCTATCAAATCTACAATAAATTCCTATCTAACAGCATTAAAACTATTAAATGCCTTCCTATCTATAATACAATACAAGTGCGCTTCATTACATTAACTCATTAATGCTTGGCGCAACAATATCAAGGTGTTTCAAAATTTGGTGCTGGCGCTGTCCAGCTGTCTTTCCCTGCTCCACGCGCTGGCTTGCTTGATGAGTTGTAGATGCTCCTGCAACATACTCCTCATCTCGAAAGATTTCATGGGCTCCTGTCCATGAGCTCCTGCATGGTCTACCCATGCTTCTGTATAATTGCCTCTGTCTCCCAGCTGGCATCTTCCACTGGGTGATTCTTCCATTTCACCAGGTACTCAAAATACTGCTTTCGCCTGGTCTTCTTGCCCAATCGCTTGTCTAATATATACTCCATCTGTGGCTTTTCTGCTGTCGGCATCTGTTTCTGCCACTGGACCACTGGTTCCTCAATTCCAGCTTCTGCTTCATCAGCCCTGTATGGGTATAAATCCAAAATATTGAATATCGGAGATATCCCGATGCCCTCTGGCAATTCAATTTCATATGCATTCTCCCCGAACTTCTTCAAGACTCTGCACGGCCCAATTTTCTTCATCTTGAGATTGTTATATGTTCCCCTTGGGAACCTTTCCTTCCTTAAGTGTGCCAGAACCATGTCCCCAACTTCAAACTGAAGTTGTCTCTTCCACTGATCGGCTCTGCGCTTATATTCTTGATTGGACTTCTGCAGTCGCTGCTTCACCTCTGTGTGAAGTTCCTCCATCGCTTCAGCGAACTCTTCAGCATGAGCGCTGCTAGTTTCAGCCTGTCCTGGCTCCCTGAGCTCAGAAACTCCCCTCGACTACGTCCCATACAAAATCTAGAACGGGCTTCTGCCTGTACTCCGATTCACCGAATCATTGTACGCAAACTCTGCCTGTGTTAGTATATGGTCCCAACTGTTGTGATGTTCCATCACTAGGCTTCTCAACAGATCTCCCAGACTTCTGTTGACTACTTTCGTCTGCCCATCCGTCTGTGGATGATAAGCTAAAATAAATTCCAGATTAGTTCCGAGCTTCTTCCATAGCGTCCTCCAAAAGTGACCTATGAATTTCATATCCCGATCCGAGACTATGCTTCTCGGCAATCCATGCAATCTAACAACCTCTTTGAAAAATAATTTTGCGATGTGCATCGCATCACTGGTCTTATGACATGGAATAAAATGTGCCATCTTCGAAAACCTGTCTACCACCACGAAGATGGAATCAACTCCCCTCTGCGTTCTCGGCAAACCCAAAACAAAATCCATGCTAATGGCTTCCCATGGCCTTTCGGGTATAGGCAATGGCTGATATAACCCAGCATTCTGCTTTCGGCCCTTCGCATGTTGACATATCTGACACCTGTCAACAAACCTCTTTACATCTGCATGCATGCCCGACCAAAAGTACGATTCGCTCAGCTTGGAGAATGTTTTGTCATGTCCAAAATGACCTGCTAATCCACCACTGTGTTTTTCCCTCACCAGATTCTCCCTCATGGAGCAATCTGGAATGCACAATTGATTACCCCTGAACAAAAATCCTTCCTGGATCATATATTCCAGCCATGGACTCTGATCCCTGAGAATTGGATTCTCGGCTGCTTCGTATGCTTCTCCAAAGTCTGCATCACCTGCGTACATATCCTTCAGATTTTCAAAACCCAATGTTTTGACTCTGAACTCCTGCAGCAACAAACATTTCCTGCTCAAGGCATCCGCCACCTTGTTAGCAGTTCCTGAAATGTGTTTTATAACAAACGTAAAATTCTGCATGTACTCTACCCATTTCACATGCTTATGGTTCAACTTCTCCTATTGATTCACGAACTGCAATGCGTGATTATCGCTGTACAAAACAAACTCCTTGGGTATCAAGTAATGCCTCCACTTTTTCAATGCCTGTATGATGGCATAGAACTCTTTATCATATGTGGAGTACTTCAGCTTTGCATCATCCAGCTTCTCGCTGTAATATGCAACAGGTCTGTCATCTTGACCCAGGACCCCTCCAACAGCATATCCGTTGGCATCACATTTCACCTGAAATGTCTTCTGAAATTCAGGCAACACCAGAATTGATGGCTCTGTAATCTTCCGCTTCAACAGATTGAAGCTCCTTTCAGCCTCTACTGTCCAATGAAAAACTTTATGCCGCTTCCTCACCGTATCCATCATTGCTGCACTAATTCCACTAAAATTATGAATGAATTTCCTGTAGAAACTAGCTAAACCGTGAAAACTCCTCACCTTGAAAACATTCCGGGGTGATGGCCAATTCCTGATTACCTCCACCTTCTCAGGATCCATCTTCAATTCATTCACCGAAATTACAAAACCCAAATAAATGAGTTATGTCTGCATGAATGAGCACTTCTTCAGATTGATCAACAGCTTCTCCTGCTGTAGCCTTCTCATCACAATAGCCAAATATTTCAAGTGTTCTGCCCTGGTCTTACTGAAAATCAGTATATCGTCCAAGTATACAACCACAAATTTGCCAATGAATTCCCTCAGGACTTCATTCATCAGCCTCATAAAAGTGCTTGGCGCATTTGTCAAGCCAAACGGCATGACCAACCATTCGTACAAACACTCATTTGTTTTGAACGCTGTCTTCCATTCATCTCCCTCTCTCATCCGGATCTGGTGATATCCGCTCTTGAGATCAATCTTCGAAAAATAATTTGCCCCACTCAGGCAATCCATCAGATCATCCATTCTCGGCAGTGGAAATCTGTATCTAATGGTGATCTTATTAATTGCTCTGGAGTCTATACACATTCTCCAGCCTCCATCCTTTTTTGGACTTAGTACTGTTGGAACAGCACACAGACTCAGACTCTCCCTAACCAGTCCTTTGTCTAGCAGATCCTGTACCTTCCTCTTGACCTCCTCGTTCTCCCGAGGTGTCAACCTGTATGCTTCTTTATTCGGTAAGCTGGCTCCGGGTATGAGGTCGATGTGATGACTCACACTCCGCATAAGTGGAAACGAACGAGGTAGTTCGTCCATGATGATATCAGTGAACTCTCCCAACAGTTCCTGAATCTCCTCCGGCAAGTCGTCCACTCTTGTGCTTGTCAGGACAATTCTCAGCTTTCTGAACACAAAGAATTGTGGATCTTCATTTTTCTCCATCTCTGTGAGAAGCTCCTTCCCACTCATGAGAAGTATTGTGCTGGTTACCTCCGGCTTCACTTCTTTATCTTTTATCGGAAGCAATGTGTGTGTTTTCCCATCCTTCTCCAAGGTGTATGTGTTCATTCTCCTGCCATGAACCACATTTCGGTCATACTGCCATGGCCTAACCAATAATACATGACAGACATCCATGGGAATGAAATCACACAGGATCTTATCCCTATATTCACCCATTTTAAATTCAACCAAGCATTGTTTTGTAACACATACCTGGTGTCCTTTCTGCAGCCATGACACTTTGTATGGACTCGGGTGATCTGTCGTCTCCAGCTCCAGTTTCTCCACCATCTCGGTCGAAACGAGATTATCGGTGCTTCCACTTTCCATGATGACCTTGCATTTCCATCCCTTGGTCTTGCAAGTCATTCTGAATAGCCTGGTTCTCTGAGCTGTATCTTCCACCTCTTTCTCGGGTGTTAACAAAATTTTATGCACCGTCAGTGACTTCCCACTTCCGGTGTCTTCATCCTCATCATCACGCCTCTGCGCCTCAGTGATGTGAGATTCTCCTCTATCCACCTTCCTGTCTGGACAATCCACGGCTTTATGTCCATCTTTCCCACATGTAAAACATGTGATGATTCCTCCACGGCCTCTTCCTCTACCTCGGGTACTAGGAATAGCGTTGGCGTCAGCATATTCGCCACCCTGCTCTGCATGCTGCCTCCTTGGCTTGACATATGGGTGCCTCTATTGTGAGGTTCCACCTCTTTCAATTTTCCCCTGAGGCCTCTTCCATTCCTCTTTGGGATTCTGTGTTCTTTCTTGGGCAATTTCCTTGCCTCTTGGCTGACTCCTGCCTCGCCCTCGCTGTCCCTGCTTGCGGCTCAGCTTCTCTTCGGCTTTCAGAGCCTTCTGGTACGCATCCTCGACTGTTCAGATGGTAATCATACTTAATTCATCCTGAATGTCATACCTTAGAAGATTCAGGTATCTTGCCACCTTCTCGTCATCACTCTCCCGATGACCAGCTCTGATATTGAGCCTGTAGAATTCCTCGGTGTACTCCTTCACCGTCATCAGCTTCTGTCTCAGGTTCTGCATTCGCCTGAACAGAGTGATCTGGTAATCTCTGGGGATGAAATTCACTTTCATCTTAGCGATCATTCGATCCTAGCTTTTGATCTTCTGTTTTCCCTTGGAACGTCTATCCGCCTGTAGCTCGTCCCACCATAAGGCTGCATGCCCTTTCAATTTGGTAACAGCATGCCTTATCTTCTTGTCCTCTTCGATATCCTCATAATCTAAGTAGGTGTCGAGTGCTCGGATCCAATCCAACAAATATTCTGCATTTAGACTCCCCTCATAAGTCGGAATGTCCATCTTAGTCTTTGAGCTCATCCTGGCGATGGCTCTAATCAACCTCTCTGTCGAAGCATCCTCTGCTGTGACCTCTTCTGCATTGTGTCCAGCTTCCTCTTCAACCTCGGAATCACTGAACTCTCCAGCGCCGACTTCGCGTCTCTGCACTGTCTCCATATCCTCAAGCCTTGCTCGGAGATCTTGCATTTGGCGCTCCATCTCTGGGTTTCCTGCCGGCCTACCCCTTCTTCGGGCGTCCTTGTCTTCACGATCAGGTGACTGTCTCTCTCTTCTAGGCGGCATAATGAATTTCTGTCTCTGCTACAGAAAGCAAAGATACTCCCGCTCTGATACCACTTGATGCAAAAGTCACAAGCCTCATGGTCCAACCCGCTCTCACCAGGACCTTCTTCGTCTCAGGCCCGAAGAGTCAATGAACTCTTCCAACTCCTCTCGGGAGTTCTCGCTACCCACAGTAACTCCTTTGGTGATCTCCCCCTCACTTCTCGGGAAATCGGGTTTCGCGGTATCGCAAAACACACATGCACAATTCTTATGCAATTCAAAATCCCGAACCCCGATGGGTCAACGGGTCAACACTTTCTACTTCTGTCGGGGATTTCCCTATCGGGAAATCGCTATCCATGATGTCAATAGCTTAAACTGGCAACCCCCAATACCCGATGTGCCGATATCCGACACACGTGTGGACTTGGGCCTTTCGCCTTCGAACTCCACACAGCTCCGCCTGTACTCCACTAAGTCTCGTGGTCCCACACGCCATGTCACTGTCGAGATTTCGCAGATCGCGAATCCACGATGCAAGTTTTCCTTGATGTCGAAAACCCCGAACGTCGAATTCCGACCTCCCGGGATCTGATGCCACGCGTCCCTATGATGATCGACGGCTCCTGTTAAATCAGGAAATCGCTATTCGCGATTTCAACGAGTTCAAAACTCTTGTCTCGCCAAATGCCGAACCCCGATATGCGATGGCTTGATTCTCCCTATGCCTGCGGGTTAACTCCCTCGCAGCTCTTCTCAGATCTAACGGTCAGCGGGATTTCGCGAGTCCTCCTGCGATCCCTGCCGACAATTCTCCTTCTTGGGAATTTCTCCTGCTCCAAGGCTTTTCTTAGTTCGAATCTCACCTGGGTCTATTCCTGTGACGTTCACAACGAAACTATCCCTCCTGAGCTCGCCAATTCTGACTCCTCCAGAGACCCTGCACCCGCTGCTCACACTCGAACTTCAACAACTCTTGAAGTATTGAGTTCTTCCAGACTCTGTGCACTCTCTGCAACAGTAGTCCCACACCTTCCTTTTTCTCAGCTTGGCTACTGAGACTTCAGGTTCGACCTGCACTTCTCCCGCACGGCTCGAACAACCCAATTCAACTTCTGGGTAGATGAGAATGAGAGTTTAACTGTCTAGCCTCATCAACGCACTCTATGCGGATGAATTTGACTGCACTCTATGCAGGAATCTCTTGGCTCAGACTGAGAAACAATTGAAACTCATTCTCCTTTCTCACAGGCTTCAGTAAACCTCTGAAATCACATGCACAACATATTCAAAAGAAAATGCATACAAAGGAAGCAAACATTCATGAGCACATAAATATCATACAGAGAAACAACACAAACCATGAAGCTGAATCAAAGAATCTCTTCTATTAATTCAATCTGTACATGGGTGTTCTTCACAGGTTCTTTGCTCTGCTCTGCTTGCTCTCAATGATCTCAATAATTCTCTATACAATAATACAAAGGAGGGTGCCTATATTCCGTTTGCCCTCTCGAAATCTGAAGCTATCAAATCTACAATAAATTCCTATCTAACAACATTAAAACTATTAAATGCCTTCCTATCTATAATACAATACAAGTGCGCTTCATTACATTAACTCATTAATGCTTGGCGCAACAATATCAAGGTGTTTCAAAATTTGGTGCTGGCGCTGTCCAGCTGTCTTTCCCTGCTCCACGCGCTGGCTCGCTTGATGAGTTGTAGATGCTCCTGCATCAGGTAGGACCAAAAGTGTTTCACCGCTTTGAAAACAACATATGCCTGCTGATCTACTACTGAGTAATTAAGTTCTGCTCCTTTAAAAGATGAGCTCATGAAGGAAATGGGTATTTCATTTCTTTCAGTGTTTTTCTGCATAAGTACAACAACATAAGATCGGTTAGAAGAAAAGGTGTAAAGAGTGAAATCCTGAGAAAAACCAGGACTCATCAAGGAAGGGATTATATTATTTCTTTTCTAATTGAGTCGAAAGCCTAACTTTCTTATGGTCCCCAATGGTACAAAACATATTTTTTAATTAAATTTTGTAGCGATCTAACCATTTTTGAGAAACTCGGGACAAATTTTCTGACGAAATTAATCTTGCCCATAAAGGATTGCATGGATTTTTTGGAAGAAGGTGGGGGGAGTTTGGAAATAGATTGGGTTCTTTCGGGGTCAATAATAATTCCATCCTTGGACACTATGAACCCAATAATTTTTCCTTTCTCTACAACAAAGACCAATTTCTTAGAGTTGAGAGATATGTCGAACTTGCGACATCATTCTAGGACGGACCTAAGGTGAGACAAGTGATCTTTCTTGTTTTTAGAGAAGACATTGACATCATCAAGATAGAACATGACTGACTGGTTAATGAGGCCACAAAAAAGAAATATAAGTTTCTCTCTTGAAAGTTGAACCGATGTTTATCAGTCCAAAAGGTATTTTCCTGTAGGCGTAAGTGCCCCATGGGGTATGAAAGGTGGTTTTAAGCTGGTCTGAGTGAGACATAAGGACCTGGTTGTATCCCAAAAAACCATCTAGTAGAGATAGTCTTTCAGAACCAGAAACCTGTTGTAGAATTTGTTCCATTGGAGGAACAGGGTAGTTGTCTTTATCAGATGCTCGGTTTAAGTTTTGAAAATCGACACAAAGTCGAATTTCACCACTTTTATTCCTTACAGGGACTAAATTAGACACCCATTGTGTGTGCCTAACCGGGAAAATTATCTTTGCAGTTAGTAATTTGTTTAGTTCCTTTTTAATAGTGGGTTCTAATTTAGGATGCATCTTCCTCAATTTCTATTGAAAAGGCATACTCTCTGGTTTCATAGGGATTACATGTTGTATGATATTGGGGTCAAATGTTTTCAATTCATCATACGTCCAGGAAAAAACATCCTTAAATTCCTTAAATAATTTTATAAAGGAAGAACTTTCTTGCTCGGAACATCCCTTTCCCAGATTAATATTTTGAGGATTATCCCTTGTTCCTAAATTAACCGTTTCATAAATCAAAGAGGAACTGTTAGTTTTACAATTTACCGCCCCTCTAAATTTATCATGTAAGTCATAGAATTTCTCTAATATCACAACAGATCTGGGGATAGAGTTTACCAGCTTGGATGTCGATTCAGGATATCGAGGATCAGATATTACCGTGAAGTTCCAGAGGTTCTCTTCATGAGTGCCTTCATCAATGACTGCATCTTGGAAGATGTCTTCCATATGTAGAAAGTTGATGATATGCTAGTCATCATCAAATACTCTCCAATTTGTAATGTTATCTGGGATCGACGATCTGCGCAACAATTCAATCAAAAACACATTAGGGGAAAGACCTTTAACAGGGAACAATTTAGAAGCAACATTGGCCAATAAATCAGCTTCTGAATTACTCATCCTAGGAATGAAATTTATATTAAATGCTAAACATTTATGCATTAAACTCCATACCTCTGTTTGGTAGCTTTTCAGATGTGGTGATAAAAAATGTATGGCGTTTCTTACCTTCTTGACCATAATTTTTGAATCACCGAATACTATCAAATTTCACACGTCCATATCCAGTGCTTTCCTGAGTCCTTGTAGAAGTGCTTTGTACTCAGCTGTGTTATTAGTACACTGAAAATCTAACTAGAAAGCAATAAATGTCTTATTACCCATGGGATCGATGAGTACATAGCCAACACCTGCTCCTTCTTTGGATTTGTATCCGTCAAAGTATAAGGACCAAATTTGTGCATCGTCAACATTACCTGGCATACTTGGCAAAGCTGGTGTCTGAGTATAGGTTGTAACTTCAAATTGCTACCCAGGATCAATGATAAAAGAAATTTCGGTCATGAAATTACCAAAGAAGGTATTCATTCCCTATGTTTAAAATGAATTTGCAGATGTAACGAAAGGCTCATTTGTATTATTCAAATCTGTTACAGTATGCTTAAGATAATGTTCTCTGTTTATCCTGATTTTGCTGGGCTGTCCATTTTCAGGAAGCCACAAGTGAGACCAATCTGTGGAAAAGTAATCGTGCAGGTATTCCATCCAATCCCTGCTTAAAAACATGCGATAAAATTCAGGGATATCAACAATGATAATGTCAATCATCTGATGAACTTTAGGATTGGAGGATAGTCTGATCAAGACATTCTTAAGCTCACCAATTACTTTAACGTTTGTTCGATCAAGCTGAATAATTTTGAGATCAGAAGGTTTAACTTCTGCATTAATTTTTTGGCATACAGATAGAGACATCACATTTGATGATGCACCGAAATCGACCATACAATTATTTACATTCCTATTAAAAATTTGAAAGGTTAACAAAAAAGGAAAAACATTTTTTCGAGTGTTAACAACAAAATTCTACAGATTTTTTGTTGTTGTCCCTAAAACAGTTTTATCTAGATTTGCTACAGTTTTTTTTGCCAAGTCCATTCTTTCTAAAGGTTCACACGTCTTTTTAGTTTGGACATTTTTAACTGCATTTGAATCAATTTCTACTGATTTTTTACTGCTAGAATCGTTCTTTTTACTCTTTTCAGCGATGCTTTGAAGCATTTTCTGCAAAATAAGGGGAAATTTCAGCAGTTCAAAAACATAAATAGTAGCCCTTAATTTTTTTATATCTTCAATTAAATTGTATTCTAAAACTAGGGCTGCTAATGTTTGTTTAATTTCAGTTTCCTTTGACTGTTTTGGAAACACATTTTTACTTACTTCAGAAGGGGGTTTGTTTTGCATTTTGCTTCTTGTGTTGTAGGGGTGGATAGTTTCGAAATTCACTTGGAAAATACTGTCTGACAGGTGACCAAAGACAGGGGGAGATGAATCCTCCTTTTCTGGTACCTCTTCCTCAACTATATCTTCATAATTTTCAGGAGGAACATAAGTAGAATTATCATGTTCTTCTAAGATGCTTTGCAAATAATACTGTAAAATTTCAAAATTTAGACCTTCTGTGGTCGGGTTTGGCCGATTAGGAGGGAAGGGATTTCTGAAAGGAGGTTTAAAACTTCCTTTGCTTGTGGATGCCTCCTTAGCTGATCTCTTCAAGTCGATGACCTGATTTGACAGTTTTTGGAAATCTTTCTACAAGCTCTCTAAGTATAAAGTTTCTTGTCGATTTTTAGTTTGAGGGGGCCTAGTGAGAATCTCTATTTTCTACTTAGAGGATGAGGTTGTTTCAACTTCAATATTAAGATTATCTTTTAAGCTCAATATATATTTCTCGATTTGACTTGCCTCCTCAAAGGCTTCTAACAACATGCTATTTTTAGACCTTTTGACCCATATGGCTATATTATTGTGCAAGGCTTTACCATAATATGCAACAATTAAAATTTATGCGAGCATCGAATCTGCAGGGATTTTGTTTTTGAACGTCAAAAACCTTTGGTTAAAGTCCTTCACTTTTTCTTTAAGGTTCATTTTTAAGCTTGAGAGTTCCATAACCAATACTTCCAGATATTTATCATCTCCAAATTTTTCAAGAAAACAAGTTTCAAACTTGTCCCAAGAGACGATGGTTTGGGGTTGTTGAACGAAATTCCATGTGGAGGCATTTCCCTCAAAAGTATAAGGAAATAATCTGCATACTACAACCTTGTGTTCCACACTCCGGAGTCTAATGGCCAACATAAATTTCTTGATGTGATCCTCAGTGGATTGCTTTGAATTTGGATCAAATTTGGGTAGTCATTTCATCGGATGTTTCGGTAATGGTGTTGGGGTCTGGGTACAACCACAACATATTGATTGAGCTAGGGTCTGGCAGGATTATTTTGGTTTTCCATGGGAGATGGCAGTGTCGAAGGCTGAGATGGTTCTGATGAATAACTTCCTTCTTCTGAAGACTCTCCTCTTGAAGATGATGGAGATGAACCAGGTGGGGAAGGTGGATTACCAGATCCTCCATATCCAAGGATAGGTGCTTCAGTAGGATTGGTAGTATTACTACCTAAAGGGTTTTGGGGCAGACTAGTGCCTTGAATCTGTTGTTTGATATCTATGAAGTTAAGGGGTTGATTAAGTGGCCTGTCAGGTTGTCTAATATGGGCTAAGGCACTATGAGTTCTTATGAGTGACTGACGAATTTTTTTTTGGATGTCGACCCCTTGAGGAACTGGTGTCACTGGTTCAACAAGAATATCAGGGTTATCGTTTGAGGTAGTTGTTTCAAGTCAAATGTTATTGTCTGAGCGACTACGCATTACGACAGGAGTGTGAGTGTGTGGGGGAGGAGTCTTGCAACCTCCACGTGCCATCAATTAAATTTAGGCCCTCCTTCTGGCGCCATTTGTTGATGGGTGTAAATGACAGACCATCAACTGGAAGGTCAAATCCGGACCGGGGTTGTCTAAATAACCCAAGCTGTTTGAAATGAAATGACCTGACGGGTTTAATGGCTCCGTTGGCCAACTAAAATCCTAGAAATAAAATAAATGAAAGCAATCTATGAAGATATGATACTAAAGACATAAATTTAATAATTTATAAATGTTGAAAACAAAAATATGGATATGTGCATGTGGTTATGAATAATGTATATACAACTTACAAGATTTACATGATATCTTGTGAAATAGATGTTTTGAAAGTTTTTATGCAACAAATAAAGAAATCACATACATTTTATATATTCTGTTTAATATTTAAAATCTAATGAACTAAAGAATACTAATCAAACATAACTGAAATAAGAACAGATTAACAGTCAAAGCCAATTTAAACCATTCTTATTTCATTGATGAAATAACTAATTAGAGAACAAGAATACGAGTAAACTAACCTGTAATTAATCAACTAAAATGAGTTTATGTCCTTGTACAATTCAAGCTCCCTGTTGTCCTGCCTATGAGGAAAACCTGTAACAGGCTGGTGATAAGACTCCCATAACAAGTTCAAAGGTGTTTTAGAGCAAGAATATAAGAGCAGACTGATAACATACTGATCTGGTGATCTTATAATGATGAACGCTTACAATAAAATAAATTTAATACAAATCATTCATGTAATACATCATTTAGTATCCAACATAAATCAACAATATTTAAATGAAATATTGATCACAGATGTAATACATGAACAAAAAATTACAGACAGAATTAAGGTGCTTAATAATATGAAATATCATACGATAATCAGACTGAATATGTATAAACCTAATAACGTTTCATAGATAAAAGGAAAAACATAATGGGTAAGCACCACGCTGGTCTAAAGCCAAGGAGTGAACAACTTCTCCATATCAGTCTTGAAAGTTATATGTCCATAATGTGTCCAAATCAAAGATGTCCTCACTACTTAGAGTGACCAGTATTTAAACTAGTTCATGATTAAAATGATCTCATTATACAAGATAGAGTTGAATCCACAAAAATCAGATAATATTACAAAAATAGTGAACTAGAAACCACTCATGCATGAGTTGGTTTGTCAAAAACAAACCAAGATTTTATAAACATAAAAGGCAGAAACTACTGAATAACTTAGCGTATGACCCAAGGTGTTTTCTCCATGAAATCAACATTATAACCACCAATTTCTAGTAGATAGAAAAACTGATTTGATATTCAGATAACAATACAAATTATTATTCAAAAAAGACTGGCTACATAATCATAGATTCTGTAGCTAGTCTTATTATTAGCAAATTAAATAAAAAATTAAATTTACCTATTTTGATTTTTCATAACAGAATTGAATAAAATCAAAACAAAATCATTTTACCATTAGAAATAGGCCAAAGAGGGATCTTCCAGTTCGGAATTTATAATGGCTTTGAAACTGGTTGTGTTTTTAATGATTATGTTCCCAACCCTCTTGAATATTTTATTTTCCTTCTCTGTGTGTGCCTTCAAGTCAAGGTTCTCTCGTTCCAATAGAGCATTATAAGTAGCCAAGCATTTAACTTGAGCCTGTAAAAACGTAATATCTCTATAATAACGCTCGATCCATTCTAAGCAACTGTCGCAGTGTACAGGGGAAATGGTAGACTGACATGGAATACATTCGACAATGGGTACTTCATTTTTCCCTGTGGCATGTTATAGGTCATGACTGATACCTGCAAAGTCTTCTCTACCTCAAAGGCATGGGGGTAACTTAGACACGAAGTCATACTGTTCAACCTGGGTAACAACCTCTTTCCTTGGACACTAATTTTCTGGGTCTTCACGAGCCAAGAAATTGTTTATCTCTTGATCTGGGCATTGATCATCGATCTCGATTGTAGAGATCGAGCTCACATGATCACTCTTTCAATTTCTTAAGTTCCTAGAAATCAAACGACCAACATTTTCATTCCTAAAATTTAAATCTGAGCTTTGTTGTTTCTTAATTTCTTAACAACAAGTTTATTATTGTTCTTCAAATTAGATTCGTTCATAGGCATAGGGTGATCTTTCCCTTTCAATTCGCCAATTACTTGTTCTAGGGATTTCCTGGGTGAAAATATATATGGCAATTTCTTATCCACGAGGTTTTAATCAACAATAGAAGCCGGTTCATTTAATTCTGAGCCATCAAGTGAATTGAATACCTCACTTTCGGTCACTGGTTTGTCCAAATAAGGGTTTAAAACTAGATGAGGGATGATTGTATCGTAGGCCTGGGTGAAGCCATTTCGGCTCAGAAAGGTCTCCCAATTGTCACCTATTTTCGACAGGTGATAAACCAACAAGATTTTAATGAGCCCATGGTGAAACAGACTCAAATTGATACTCTGTCTCTTAAAGTGATTAGACATTTTGTAAAGACTCATTAACAGGTAAAAATGCATATTCAACTCAAACCCCATGAATAACATAAGAAACTGAATGTGATACATAAAAACCATCCCATACCGGCCTTCACATGTGATAAAATTCTTTAAAATTAAAATTAGACTGTGCCATCCAGGTTTCAGAAAAGCAATGGGGATACCTTTTGGGCAGCAAGTGAATTTTCCTAAAACCATAAACGAAATCCATGGAACCTCTTCCATATTTGCATTCTTAAACCATTTTTCTCCTTTCAAAGGAGGTCCTGTCACCCTTCTTATGAAATCCTCTATGATTTCCAACTGTGCATCACCCACCTTGGCCCTAAAACCGTCGAAAGTTTGTGAAAAGGATTTTGCAACCGAGAAGTTTTATCCTTCGAACTTCTTGAGGAACACATCCCACCCGTGAGCCTTCAGGTCATCTATGGGGTCATAAGGGGAAAGGATATATTGGCAACATTTCGGCTCGATATGAACCACATGTGCCATTGCCACTGTGAAAAAGATACAATGGATAACAGAGGAGGTACGTTTCAGCTTCTAGAAGACGAGGAGAAGAGAGAGGTATGTGCGAATTGTGATGCCATAAAACTGCAAAGTTTGGGGACTGTCATAATTCATAAAAATGAGTTGGGGAAAATGATAACCAGAGGGCTCATAAAACTATGAGCCATTACCCGTGATGAATTCCAAACCCTCCACAGTACAAAAACCCAATTCATATAATGAATGGTCTCATTAATTTTTAGGACAACAAGGTGGATTGAAAACATAGGTACAACATGCCTATACCAATTGATATGAATGTTGATATGAAAATTGAGCTCATGAGAACTATATGAAATTTTAACCAAGGTTTTTGTGCATTCAAGCATTTCACAAATTAAATCAACAATGAATTATAGAACCAATGAAGTTGCGATACCCATAATACACAAATATTTCGATAGCGTATTAATTGATAAGTTCATAAAACTTGAGTTTTAACCATATGGGTACCTTTAAAACTATATTTCTAAGGTATAAGATATGAAACCAAGCCCAAGTTTTATATTTAAACTCATACTTACATTCATGAATTTAAAACAAGACAAACGAAAATGCAAATAAAAACTCAATAAGGTAAGCTTAACCCAATCATCTCTTCGAAACTCAGAAATATAAACATCAAAAATGAAAGGTGATGGTAGCTACATAAAGATAAAATCTCTTTGTGGTGATTTCAATTGTGATTAGAACCAAAATTATTGGTGGTTTCCAACATGTGTTTACCTTAAAATAAACTCGGATGTTCTACCAGTTGTTGTTCTTGTGTATTCTGACACCACCAAACCTCAACGAACCTACATGTAAACTTTCATATTTAGTTTCAAGTAGGAATTTAAAAACAAAATATATAAAACTCGAAGCGGACATTTACACACTAAAAATAGTTACAGAGGAGATTCATTACCTCAATCCAATGATGCTAATGTTGTTGTAGGTGATCATAAGAAAAACAATGAAACCCTTGAACAAGAAGACTAGAGCATGAAGACTTTGTGGTTTCACAATTATCATTTTGAAAAACAATGAATTTGTAATGAGGCTTTGTTAACATGCCCTATTAAGATATGAGAGTACTGATGTAAAATGGATTTTCGTATCTATTAACTAGTACCAAGACATGGCTCTTTCCAACATTGTCAACACATGTAACCAAGACCATTGGTTATGGAAGAACTCAACTTATCACACATTTAGAGGCATATCAAGTACACATATAAGTCAAGTATCAAGTTATGAATGATGAGTTAGGGGAATGGAAACATATGTGCGAGTTGTGCACCATTTATAAACCTAAGTCCAATCACAAGGAAAGCATGATCTTGTTAGTTAAAGGCTTTCGTGTAACATTTGTCCATATAATCACTTCGGTATAGGATGGTGTGTCCTTGTTTTCCTTTAAGAATAGGATAATACCTAGTCAGAAAATGATATATCAAGTACGATTTGAAATATTCAATCTTGATAGGTCTGTACTAACATAATAAGACATGTGAAACCAAATTACTTGGTATGTATGAAATTTTATTAAAACAAAAATGAAAGGATTACCTTTCTACAAGGTACAATTATCCAAATTCTCTCTCTATTATTAGTGGTTTATACAGGAAACACACACACACACACACACACACATCTTAGGTTGTGAAGACCTCATGGAATAAAATCATAACCTCGAATATAAAAAAAAAAAATTAATGAGAAGAAGTTGTATTACCTGCGATTGAAGAATTATTCTGTGAATGATGGTCATCGAAATAAGATCAAAATTATTTGAATACCAAGGATCCTTATCCTCTCATGGTATTGACATGGCTTTTAGACAATAAGATTAATCAAATTATATGTAATTATATACTTTAGTCTTGTGTAAGAATAAATAATTTAATTAATAATAGCATGGGTTCATGTTTATCAAGGATTTAATGTGTGTGTGTGTGTCTATTGTTGGAATTTTGAGTCATTATAGAAGAACAATCCAATCACTCTCGATTCCACCTTATATTTGGAGGGATTTTTCTATATATTTCATTATTGGCTTACCTAAATCAAGTAATAAGTCAGTCACCATGGTGGTAGTGGATCGCGTTTCCAAATATGCTCATTTATTTTCTCTTCAACATCCATTCATCACATCCAAAGTGGCTCAAATGTTTATGGATAATATAATCAAACTGCATGGCATTCCTCATTCTATTGTCTCTGACCGAGATCCAAATTTCACCAACAATTTTTTGCAAGAATTGTTCCAACTCTAGGGAGCATAATTACATCTTACCATCTACTATCATCCCTAAATGAATGGGAAAACTAAAGTTGTCAACAAGTGTTTGAAAACATATTTGCAGTACTTTTTTGCATACAACACAAAAAATAAATGGGCTCAATGGTTACCCCTAGCTGAATGGTTGTACAAGACATCTTACCATACTACCAGTTGCATCACTCCTTTTGAAAAATTCTACGAGAAAAAATCATCATCAGTTCTCTCATACATTCTAGGTGTATCATAGGTTTAGGAGGTTGACAATAATCTTATAGTTTGAGAAAAAATTGTATGTACCCTCAAAGAAAATTTGGTCTCAGCTCAAAATCACATGAAGGAAGAGGAAGATCAGGGTCATTTTGAACATCAATTCGTTGAAGGGGACTGTGTGTTTCTTTGTCTGCAACATTATAAGAAGGATTCACTCAAAGATGAACATTTTTAGAACTTAAATCCAAATTTTATGAACCTTATACAATTCTCAAGCGAATAGGGCCTATGGCCTACCAATTATCTCTACTTGGTCATTCTAAGATACATCCGACTTTTCATGTCTCATGCTTAAAGAAATTTATTGTAACCAAGAACCAGTGATCTGGGAGGATCCACAATGCTCAAAAGTGATCCAAGATGATCCAAAATGCTCAAAATTGATATTCTAAAATTCTATTTAAAAAACTTGATTATGTAAATCTCATCGATAGCTTTCCAACGATGCAAAAATCACCTCAAATAACGTTCGTATGAAGAAGTTATGGTCAAAGAGGTCAAAAGTCAAAGTAGATATAACACGTGGCATGCCCATACCTATCATCCAACTGACAGAGTGACATAAAATTTGGAATTGTAATCCCATCTATTGCTTTCTATTTTGGCACTTATTATTTCCACAAATTATATTCATCAGTTAATGAAGTTTTATGGATAAATAAGTGTTTTCACAAGTTATTTGCAAATAGTCAAGTTGATATTCAATTTCCCAAATCTACTCAAATGTTTATGTGTATTTATGAACTAATTGACATCTAAGGATTCTCGAGATGAATTGGTATTAAAAGTTGTTGATATTTCGAATCAATTTGGTATCATAACTCGTTTGGTAATTTCCAGATCATGTGGTATCAAAGCTAGTTTTGGCGTTCATTTGCAAGTGAATGCTTACGAGGTCCAAGTCTAAGTGAGGTGAAGGAAAGATTACAAGTTATAATATTGAAATTGGTTCAAGGAGATTTACTCGAAGGAAAGAAATGGAGCGTTAAGATGTCCTTTCTGAGGATGATAAGGAATTTTGAAGGATGTTTCTTGAGATGACAAATATGGTTAAGGAATTGTGGGAAGACCTAGAAATATGAAGAGGAACTCCTCATCGAAATGAAGGTGGTCCAGTTGAAACAATGGTAAAATTTTAAGGTGAAGAACCTCCAGAGCTTCCTTCTTCCCCATCATTATCATCTTCTTTCAATGGAAGTGAACATTCTTCTCATAAGAGGAAAAAACATTTTAAGAAGTATTCGCATTCTCATGATTTTCCTTTGTTAAAGCTAGATGTAAAGTTTTATTTTACTACTTATGATGGAGAGGTGAATGCAAAGCAGTTGGATAATTGGGTCAAACAGATTGAAGTGTATTGCAGGGTATAAAAAATCATAAATGACACTTCAAGGATACAGTTGGGTACTCTTCACTTGAGTGGCACAAATTTTATATGGTGGGAGAGTCAGATACAATTTGATCTTATTCAACATGGTAAAACAATTTCTTCCTAGATTGAATTTACTCATGCATAAGAAAGAAATTTTATCCATTAATTTTTATGCAAATATTAATGAATGTTTGGCAACATTTAAGACAAGGAAAAGGGGAAAATGTCCAAGCTTATTGTTGGGGCTCAGAAATGTCCTATTTTCATCCACCTTTCCCTTCATTATTCTTCACATTTCATCACCCCATTAACCTTTCGTGACATTATTTTCATAAATACATTTGGGTTTCACCTTATTATTTTCCACTTTATTCATTTTAGTATTAAAACAGAATTTGTGATTAAATGTTAGAAAATCGACATGTTTTCATATATATCTCAAAAATGTGTGAGCTTTGTAATGTGTAGAAATATGTGAAGGATTAATTCAAAAGGACTTCTCGAATACTTCCTCCACCATTTCAAGATTTGAGGAGATAATTCAAGCCCATTCCAAGGAGAATATCATGGAGATTTGGTTGGAATATCTTATCCAAGATGTATGAGAGATATGTCTGAAGATTTGAAGGGATCATATTTTGTAATAATGGAAAATAGTTGAGAGAAAATTGGATCCGTAATTATGAGATGGTTATCTTATATTCAAGGATCTCATGTATAAAAGAGAGTGCTCTCTCTTCATAAGGGGGTAGTAATCATTTAGTGGTAGTAATAACTGAGGAATAATTTGGTAGTCAGTCAGTAGTCATTGAGTAGTCCTTAGGATTTGAAAGAGAAAGGGATTCTTAGCCTTGATTCATAAGTTTTGGTTTTCATTCTTTCATTATTCTGTTATGAAGATTGATTTGATTATTGTAATGTAAGATTGTTTCATTGGCGTGAACTCACATATGTTGTTGTGCCACTCAACTCTTCACATGTTGTATTTTCTTTTCCTTCATGTAGTTCTCCATTCCTAGATTAATTTCATTTACGCAATTTCCCATTTCTAGATTAATTTCATTTACGCAATTTCTCATTCCTAGATTAATTTCATTTATGCAATTTCTCATTCCTAAATTAATTTCATTTGCACAATTTCCCATTCCTAGATTAATTTCAATTCCAAGTCGTGTGTCTCAATTTCTTGCATTAGATTAATGATTCAATTTTAGTTATAGATTTAACATTAGATTAGATTAGTTCCGCTTCAATATTGCATATACTTTGCATGTGCTTCGTAAGTTTATGAACCTCAGATTAACAAATTAGATAGCTGGGCAAATACTACAATGAAATTAATCCAACATTAGTTCGGCCCAATGTAACGACTGATGTCCCCTTGTTACGATTGTTGTTCCCTTTACAGAAAGTGTTGTTCATTTTAATAGAACAACTGTCGTTCCCTTTATGATTGTTGTTCCTTTACAGGTGTTGCATCTCTGGAGGCTAGGTATTGAAAATAGAAGGTAAGAATCTACGTAGGAAACAAGTAAAATGCTTGTGCCAGTGCCTTCCTTTGGATGATGCATAGAGGTTGCTTTTAGGACATCTTTAGAGCCCAACATTTTGGCGTTGTTTTCGGAGAAGCACAATGGATTGAGGTATTGGTTTCTTTTTCATTTCAATTCATGCAATTGTGATCTAGATGTGTTGGTAAGGGGTCATAGAAGCTCGTGAGAGGAGACTCCTCATGTTCTCCCTACCAACTAGGTAAAAGTAATTTCAATTTCTGCAAATTTCAATTTATGAAAGAGTGTTTAATTCATGCAAGTGTGATCTAGACGTGTTGATAAGGGGTCATAGAAGCTCGTGAGAGGAGACTCCTCATGTTCTCCCTACCAACTAGGTAAAAGTAATTTCAATTTCTGCAAATTTCAATTTATGCAAGAGTGTTTAATTCATGCAAGTGTGATCTAGACATGTTGGTAAGGGGTCATTGAAGCTCATGAGAGGAGACTCCTCATGTTCTCCCTACCAACTAGGTAAAAGTAGTTTCAATTTCAGAAAATTTCAATTTATGAAAGAGTGTTTAATTTATGTAAGTGTGATCTACATGTCTTGGTTCTAAGGGTCATAGAATATCGTGAGAGGAGACTCCTCACTGTCCCTACCAACTATCAAGAGCATTTAATTTCTGCAACTGTGAAGAGTAATTGTTTTCTGTTTGAGTAAGAGTTCATTTATTTAAGTTTTTTTCATTTAGATTTCAGTTTTGGCTGCTGTAAGAATCCTTTTTTTAACATGGTTTAACAATGAATGTCATCTTGGAACTTCTCACTCATATCTTGGCAGATACCGGGGTTTCCTCTTCTCTGGAAAAGGAGATCTTGACCAGGATCAAAGATTCAAATACGCCTCCAGAAACAATTGAAGATCCAACATCTGGAGACTCTTATGCATCTGATGACGAACAATTGATCGAAAAGGAGATCGAGGAAGATGAAGAGGAGTTACAACATGATCTGAGTGAGGAACAACGTGCCTACGAAAGCCTGATCGAACGATGGTTTCAAGAAAGTACTAGGTTAGATCCATTTGTTTTTTTTTTTTTACTTTTTTAGTTCACAGTTTCAGTAGCTAATTCCGCACGACTATACATATCTCCCATTCTCATTTGTGAAATTGAAAGAAAACATATTCTTATTACTATTGTGGGCATGGACGCATTGGTTATTTGACTACACGTAACTAATTTCTAATTTTTAATTAGCGTAGAGTAGGTAGGGTAAATGAATAAAACCATGATTTTGTTTTCCAGTTTTTGTTTTTGTTTCGAATAAGTATGCTCTCTTCCCGCGGCTTGTTGCGATCTGGAAGATCAGAAAGTAGAGATCAAAGGAATGACTATGAGATGTTTTTATGAATTCTTTGGTATTGTTGAAGATCTGAACAAAATGTTTAAATCAATTTTTGTCTTCAATCTTCAAAATTAATTTGTCTCCATTTGCTAAATAATTTTATTCAATTTGATTTGTCTCAAATGCTAAT
>JASDQU010100629.1:339643-351107 GCA_032191745.1 Picea mariana | reverse complement strand
CAAACTCTTTAGAAATTGAACTAAAGATATCTCACAAATCGGAAACTGGGTTCTCTTGATTTTTGGACAGGAAGTGCATTATGTTATGATAAAAAAAACCCAGTAAATTTCAGGCCAACTTAGTACACGTTTTTTTAGAAAATCAATATATTCACCTTCAACCATTTCTCTTATATCTTGAGATTCGTGTATCAGATGGCTCTGAGTTTTGGTGTGCAGAAGTATTGGGGCCATAGGAACCTTCCTACAAAATTCCAGCCAAACCCAGTACATGATTTTCGAGAAAATCAACATCATCACTTCCATCCATTTCTCTTATATTTCAAGATCTGTGCATCAGATGGATTTGATTTTTGGCGTGCAAAAGTATTGGGACCATAGGAACCTACCCACAAAATTCCAATCGAATCCAATTTATATTTTATGAGAAAATCATCTCTGAAGTTTGTTGTTACACCCCTGTAGCAGCCTGCAACAAAAACAATGATAATAAAAAGAAAAATTCGAATGCAATATCACAGTAATAAGAACTAGGCATAATAGATCTGATTTTATGGGTAGAGGTTATGGGGTCAAACCCCATCCACACCACTCTTTATGCCATATTTTCAGTGATTTAATGCACTTTCTATGCACAGTCATTTGAACACGGGAAAATTCGCCAAGATTTGGCAATGATCTGTTATGCATTTTGTTGGAACTTGACTATTGTTGGAGTCTCCCCTGGTTTTAGCATCTGTGAGAATCAAAATTATATGCCTATAATGTTGATTGCATGGTTTTAGCATCTATGAGAATGAAAATTATATGCCTATAATGTTGATTGCATGCGATAATAACGATTTTAATTTTGGGTGCTTTGTTTTCCATTTTTCCGTTAGTATGATTTCTATTTTTCTTTTTGTTTTTTTTTCCTTTGATATGTAATAAAATAAAAATTATGAAACTATAAAAAAAACGTTTCATTTGTTTTATTAAGAAAAACAATAAATAAATAAATAAAACCATACGATTTTTTTATTTATTATGAAAATGAAAAATGTATGGATAAAGGAGTTCTTGTTATTTGTTTTGGTTCTGGATTTACTTCATGTTGTATGTGGTCAAACACGTAATGGTATCTACTCATATTGTGTCGATTAAAGTGTTTCCATATACTCTTTAAGTGCAAGCATCCACAAAGAGCACATTTGGATCCCTGTACAATTGCATACAAACGATACTGCCAATAAAATAAAATAAAATGAAAACAAATCAAACATTCTAAAAATAAAAATTTGCAAATGGATTTTCACATTTCCTGGAAACATCATTAGAATAATGTTTTTATCCTGTTATGCTAAAATTATTGTGAAGTCACTTCATCAGGTATTCACGAAGATGATTGTCAAAAATACGCTATCACCAACCCGTAAAAATACATTTCATTCTTTTGATTTGGTTGATAGCATTAGTATTAATTTTTTCACTTTATGTTTTAGATATTCTCACACTATTTGCTGCAGATTAGTGCTAACATTTTTTCAGGTTCAAAATATAATCGAATTTCTTGCAGAGGTGATTTTCAAGAATCACAAATCTTAAGAAAAAAACAAAAAAAAACATGCTTTATGGACTACTTGAAGTAACCAAGTCTCGTTCTACACATCATGGCGTTTGCTATTACACAACGACAATTCATAAAACCATTTTTCATCATGAATTCTTTCTTCCCATATCTCATTCAAAGAAGATTTTCCATCCCTGTGTTGAAGCCCATCTTCCAGTGCATTATCCTTCATGACTTCGCAGACGCCTATCTCTCTGAGTAGCATACATCTCTTTATCTTTTTTTTTTTTTCAGTTTAGTTTGCCTTGACAATAAAACTATCCAACTCCCTTTCCATGTCTACATTTCCTTTCCATAAACACTATTGCTACTGAGATATTTTCATTTATAGTCCTACCAATCTTTTTCCAAACTCACGTCGACTGATGTGGGATTCCTTAAGGCCCACCTTTCAGCAAGTCTTGCCCCATTGACCTCAAAACCTTATCTGGGATATAGACTAGAGTTCCTTTTGAGTACCTGGAGGCTTGCATTCCTTAATTGAAAGTTCTCTTTCTGACAATCATGGGAATACATCAATGTCCCTTGATCGTCAGATCTTGCAAGTGGCTCGACATCAACACATCCATTCTCACTTCGCAAGACGTACTCAGGTACCTTGGCACTCACTGCCATCAATGGTGAGTTGCCTCACATTGGTTACCGACATTCATCAATGGACGGTAATCCAATGACTTCTTTTCATGCTCGACATTGACACATTCATTCGCATGATTAAAATTGTACCATCGGGTTTAGCGGCAGGTGAAGACTATACACTTTTTTTTCATGACTCCATCAACAGTTGCAGCATTATTTTTTCATCTATATGAAAGTACCATAGTTCCACTTTCATACTTCCTCTCTTCCATGATTCATCGAGAAACGGTTTAGATTCCTCCACTTCACATTCTTTGATCCAACAGTCATGACAGTCACAGCTACAACAACATTCACCTTTCATATAATCCTACAATAGTGACATCTTCCATGCTCCAGTAGCCGCATCAGTCATATTCTTCTTGCATAGTTCATCAACATTTTGGGTAAGTGGAGGTATGTTATTTTCTAAACTTTAATCATGTAATTCGTCAACTGCTAGCAATGAATAATTTGAAAAATTACCTCACCAAGTTCCCTTTCCTTTTTACTTCTACGACTTATGCCATGTTTCATGAGGACATGCAACCCATTCAATTGGGGGATAGGGGACTTTATTCAACTTTATTGACCATCATCACTCCATTTTTCCCACTACAATCATTCCATTTTCCCTTTCACTTACCATTTACCAACATTTCTTTTCCAACGATACTCTGTTGCGCTTTGCTTTATAAGCACTGATATACATATTGACATAATTCGCAAATATACAAAAAAGGGCTTTCTTATACTCAGTGATGTTTCCTTATGCACATTGATAGCATATATTTTCCATTAAGAATATGGGCAAATTATTATCATAACAACAAGAGAACAAATAACGAAATGAATGTTGTTAACACAAGAACCAACATTCTTTATATTCATGGTTGTCACACAGGAACCAACCATAAGAAAATGGTAGTTGTTACTCATGTAAATCCCATCCTGGAAACATTCATTATCATCACTCAAAGCCAACATTCAGATGCCACAATTTCTTGAGAAGATCCATGCATGGTTGCATGAGGACATGCAACAAGTTATATTTGAGGGTATGTTGGGGCTCATAAATGTCCTATTTTCATCCACCTTTCCCTTCATTATTCTTCACATTTCATCACCCCATTAACCTTTCATGACATCATTTTCATAAATACATTTGGGTTTCACCTTATTACTTTCCACTTTATTCATTTTAGTATTAAAAGGGAATTTGTGATTAAATGTTATAAAATCGACATGTTTTCATATATATCTCAAAAATGTGTGAGCTTTGTAATGTGTAGGAATATGTGAAAGATTAATTCAAAAGGAATTCTTGAATACTTCCTCCACCATTTCAATATTTGAGGAGATAATTAAAGCCCATTTCAATGAGAAGATCATGGAGATTTGGTTGGAATATCTTATCCAAGATGTATGAGAGATATGTCTGAGGATTTGAAGGGATCATATTTTGTAATAATGGAAAATAGTTGAGACAAGTGAGGCGAAAGCATTCTCATTTAATTTATGAATGATTCATACTTTTGGAGGTCCAAAATTTATTAAGTGGGGAGGTGTGATTGGGGAGGATCTAGAATGCTCAAAAGTGATATAGGAGGATCCAAAATGATCTAAAATTAATCTTCTCAAATTCTCCTTAAAATGACTTCATTGCATAGAGATCAATGATAGCTTTCCAACATCAAATTTCTTGTTCATATGAAGAAGTTATGGCCGGTCAAATTTCTTGTCAAACATGTCAAAATTCAAAGAAGGGATGACACATGGCATGTACGTACATGTCATCCAAATGAAAGAGTGACATCAAATTTGACATTGTAAGCCCATTTGTTGTAATTTTGACATTTTGAGAATTAATAAGAGTGGTCTATTTCTCTCTTTTTTGGCACTATTATTTCCGCAAATTAATTATATTCTTGAGTTAATGATGTTTTATGGATAAATAAATGTTTTCACATGTTATTTGCAAACAATCAAGTCAATCTTCAATTTCCCGAATCTGGTTGGATGTTTATGTTTATTTATGAACTAATTGACATCTAAGGTTTTTCACGTTGAATTTGTATTAGAGTTTGTGAATATTTCAGACCAATTTTGTATCAGGACTCATTTGGTGTTTTTATATCAACTAGATTCAAACCATTCTTCCTGAGTTGGATGAAGAAGGTTCATTTGGTTACTGTAATGAACCACAAAATTAGCTACAAAAAAAAAATTAATAGAGGGGAAACAACTATGAGTCTTGTCATAGAGTACATTATAAGTCTGACCAATGTTTCAATCATTCATTACTTGATTATTTTCACGCATTAATTAATTGATTCAACTCTTAGTTTTCAACTTAACGACTTTATTTATACAATAGCCATAAGAGAGGAAATTAAAAATTTCGCTATAATGACAGTTTTTCATAACATTCTTACCTTATTCCTGTATTATAATAAGGATTTTCCGCATAATAGTTTTATCCCTAAACTATAAGGAAAAACCGACCACGACCCATATTATTTATGATTTTCTATAGTGCTTAATGCCATATCCTTTTATATTGCATAAAGTTTGATCCACTTTGAAATTTGTTTCTAAGCTAGGAGAATTAAACCTAGATATCACGATGGACTGTGTTATTTGATTATATAAATATATATGCATTCAACCCATATTATTTTAAACATATTCTTAACCAAGATATGCAATCGATCAGGAGGATATATATATATAGTTCCTCTTTCTAGGACATGATCAAGAAACCACTCGTTAAAGGGTAGTTGCACTAGTTAATGCCATATGTAAAACCAATTATTTAATATGCTTAACTGGCATAAGTGCCATAAGTCCTAACAAAGTTCTAATCCTGCTAACCAACAATGTAATTGATACGATGGATCTTTATGACAAAGAGGATTGTAGGGACCTAAATTAATTAAGATAAAAAATAACTCATAAATTTAAACAGATAAGATTACTTCAATGCATAAACAATAAGTAATTTCTTTCACTCAACATATAAGCAGCAGAAATTTAAATAACAACATGCTAATAATTTTAAATAACCATCACATGTTCATGAGAATGCGTACATAAAAATAACTCTGTCTGATGCTAAATTCCTGACCTCTGATTATCCTCTTTGTTGCTCTGCCCAGACTCTGCTTGATGCTCTGACCAAACCCTGCCCAAAATCGACTAACCACCTAGCCAGCTAGGAGCATCCTATCCGGCTCCCTAGATTTAGGATTCCTGGCCCCCGAGCCAAAAACTCCCAGCAACCTGGTGCCCCCTGCAACAGTTCACCCAACCACCAAAACCGAACTCCAAAACCAGAAAAATATCCAACAACAAATACAGTCCTCTTCTCCCAATTTTTCATAATCATCCTTCTGCAAGCCTCTGCCCAGTCATATCTCACCCCATTCACCGACTCCCTACCCTCCTTTAATGCCACCCAACTTATCCCTCCATTCATTACCTTATCCTACCATTTATTACCTTATCCCTCCACTCAATGCTTCATTCCCCTCCTGCATATGTAAAGTCTTATAATAAATAATTTAAAGTTATTAAGCCCTTTAATTAATTACCCAAACCTTTAATGAGTCAATTAATTAATTAATTAATCGATCAATAGATATAATTAATTAATTAATTAATATTATTAATAAATAATCATTGTTTAACTAAAACATATTAGGACAGTTAATTATCTAATTAATTATACTTAATAAACCTTAAGCAATCATTTAACTAGGGTTGTTACATACACCCACCCTTCAGGAAACTTCGTCCCAAAGTTAAAATATTTTATGATACAAGGGAAAAGAAACATGGTTCACACATTCATAACAAATGACCGTCATTATTAGTAAGTAAGCCAAGAAACTCATTCATACTAGTGTACATGCGCAAGAAATGCATGTGTAGCTAGTACATACCAGTCTCGTTCATGTACTAATATCAATAACTATCATCTCTATAGTAATTTCCTCATGCATCCAATCCATACAAGAATACTATTCATTTTATGAAAGACAATAAACCAATCAAATGTTTGCGAAATCCTTTAATTACAATTATCTAGTTCAACAATTTTATTTAGACAACTGTGGTTTAGTTACGTAATTATGTATATTCGTATATATATGCATTTTCTTTTCAGAAGGAAAAACAATAAGTTCCAAAATAGGGAAAATCTCCATACACTCTCAACTATTTCTACTCATCCTTCCTCCCTAACTTACTTCCATCTTCCATTCCTATCCTTCCTCTGCCGGACTATCTTGGAGCGTCAACTATATTGACCTAACTCCAAATAGAACCCGTAAGCGGAAGTGTCACTATCTTGACCAAGCTTCCCCAGCAGGCAACTGACAGTCATCATCACACGTCTAGGGGAGCGTGAGCTAACACCGTCCTCCCATGACTTCAGGTTTCGGAGGATCCACGGTGCGAAATGCCTCCACCCCTCCTAATCATAACTAGGGTCGACACCCTACAATGGAATATACAATGGCACCATGTTGCTGGGAGTTTTGTCATCGTTTATTCGGTTTCGGGCAACCCCATCACCTGAAATCCTGCACTGGTCCACATATCATAGCAATGCATCCAAACCAATATAATTTCACATACAAATATTCATACCATATTGTTTCTCGGCTAGTGGTCATGTCATCCACTTTCATCATTATTATACCTTGGCTATTTCATAGTCCATAACTTGCAGATTAGTCTGTAACACAAACTCATACATTTCTATGCATTATCATCATGTAATTGCCTACAACCATTATTTCAATTCGGTGTCCGTGTACCAACAACTTGACATCAAAGTTTTCAAGTTAGAAATAGATCTCATAATATCCCATAATTCAATTTCGACACCCATTCATAAATTTATCTTTTACCAAATAGATTGCATCATATCCAACATCATTCTAATAGCATTTAAACCTTCATAGAATTCTCATTCACACAATATATTGCATCATATCCATCATCATCAATAAAATTTAAACATTCATAAAATTTACATTCACATAGTAGATCGCATCATATCCATCATCATCAATAATATTTAGACATTCATAAAATTTACATTCTCACAATATATCACATCATATCCATCATCATCAATAATATTTAAACATTCATAAAGGTTCATACGTCTTAAAAGTTTAAGTGTGTCATTTAATAGTTTCATTGTAAATAGAAAAAAAAAATGTAGGCCTCAGGTAATCCTGGCTGTCTAAGTCTAAAGGTGGTGTTACATACACCCAAACTTCGAGAAATATATTCTCAAGGTGGTAAAAAAAGTGAGGGATAGTCTCATCGTAATGTCTTAGTGTCTTCCCAAGTAGCAGATCCTGGACTATACTTGTCCCATTGGACCTTAACTTGGTCTACCAGACAGTTCCTGAGCTGTCGAACTCTACGGTCCAATATGCGTAACGGTTCTACTGTGAGAGTTCCCACGTCCGATACCTGCAATTCCTTCCAATTTAGTTTATGTGATTCATCAACAACGTAATGACATAAAACAAATACATGAAAAACACTATGAGTTTTATGCAAGTGGGGTGGCAGTATGAGACGATAGGCAACGGGTCCAATTTTCTCTTGGATTTTGAACGGTCCTATAAATCGAGGTGACAACTTTATTCCCTTCCTGAACCGTATGGTACTCTTATTAGGCCTGATACGACTGAAAACCTGGTCTCCCAGTTCATAACTTCGGTCGGTCTTGTGTGCATCCGCATAACTTTTCTTCCTATCCTGTGCTTCCTTTAGTCTCTGCCTAATATGAATCACCTATTCCTCCATCTCTTGAATCAATTCTGGCCCAACTGTTACTTGGTCTTCTAATCTATCCTAACTCAACGACGTTATGCATGGCCTTCCATACAGAGCTTCGTAGGGTGGCATTCCGATGGAGCTATGAAAACTATTATTGTAGGCAAACTCTACTAAAGGTAGGTACTTCTCCCAATGGGTTTGATTATCCATGACATACATCTTGAGCATGTCTTCCATGACTTGATTTACTCTCTCAGTTTTCCCATCAGTTTCAGGATGATAAGCTGTGCTTAAGTTCAAGTACTGAGTCCCCAACGTTGACTGCAAACTTGTCCAAAACCTAGAAGTGAATTTGAAGTTCCTATCTGAAATGATCTTCTTAGGTATCCCGTGCAAATGGATAACCTCACTTACAAACACACATGCCACATCAGTGACATCATAAGTGTCTCTAACCGGAATTAAATGAGCACTCTTGGTTAACGTATCCACTATCACAAGAATGGCATTGTGTCTATGAGATTTGAGCGACAACCCCACAACAAAATCCATAGAGATGACTTCCCACTTGGACATAGGAACATCATGTGGTTGTAGGAGGCTTGCCGGGTGTTGGTGGTTGGCTTTCACTTGTTGACACTCTAGGCACTTGGCGACGAAATGGACTACATCGCGCTTCATTCCTACCCAGAAGAAGATCTTCCTCATGTCTGCGTACATCTTCTTCACACCCAGATGCGCACAATAAAGTGCTCTATGGGATTCCTTCAGTATGATGCTTTGAATATCCCCATCTTCAGGGATGTACATCCTTCCTCGATATCTTAACAGTCTGTCTGCTTCCAGACTATATCCTTCATACTTTGGATCTAATTGGATCTAATTGAAGACACGTGGCCTCCTACTCAAGGCATCTATGACCACATTTTCCTTCCCCTTGATGTACGAAATACCAAAATCATAATCACTCATAAACTCACTCCATCACCGTTTCCTGGAATTCAGATCCCTTTGAGTGAAGAGATGTTTTAAACTTTGATGGTCCATTTTGAGCTCAAAGTTTTGCCCCACAAAATAGTGCCTCCAAAGTTTCAGAGCTAGCATTACAACTACCAACTCTAAATCATGAGTCACGTATATCTCTTCGTGTTTCTTCAACTTCATTGATGCATAAGCTATCACTCCTCCATCCTGCATTAGCACAGCCCCCAACCCTTGTGATCCGGATTATTTTCGGCACGAAATGAGAGCGGAGATATAATAAAGAAATGCACAAAGATATTGCAGATATTCAATAATATAACAGAAATGTATCATAGATGAAACCATAAACATATATATACAGTAATACATGATTTCTATTAATCAGAGAAATGTACAGAGACTGTAAAAATACAGAGTGAAAGACTCGCTAGAATGGTGGCAGTTTATCTCTGAGAAGAGATGTGATGGCTACTCACATTCGCAAGAAGATGATTACAATGAGGCTCTAAAGGCCCTTTTACAATAAACGAGAATGCCAAAAGTCCTATACATCCAAAACCCTAACCCTGGGAGATGAAGCGCCAAAAGTCATGTGGGCTCTGTTTGCGTAAGTTGGTGCATCAACTTCCCGGGGTCGTAACTTTTGCATACGATCTCCGTTTTAGGCGTGTGATAGCTCGTTGGAAAGGTATCATCGAGGAGATTCATTTTGGGGGATAAATTATGCCTTCAGCTATAATTGAGAACCTCGATCTCGAAAAACCTTCATTTGGGCCCTCAAAATGGCCCCGAAAGTTAAAACTTGCTAAAAATAGTAAGTTGCCAAAATTGCCAGAAAACTGTTTTGAGCCCGTCGGACAAGGTGGGTGGCCACCGATATCCACCTGGATCAATCCTCCCTTTTTAGGAAGCAATGGTCTACATTTCCTTGAGTTCCCGGGGGAGAGGGAAAAGTGTTTGCTGGATCTGCATCTGGGTGAGCTGCTTGTATTGCTGGAGACGTCGTGCTGCTTAGTTTGTGGAAGTCTATCATGAACTTATTGAAGTTGAGGTTGTTCAACAAGTCAAGCTACATGAGAGGAAGGTGTGCAGAAGGACTCTTTATGCTTTGTTGCAACCTTGTCGACCTGCTTCTGTTGGATAGAAGGTGCTTGGGCTGAAGCTGTGGTGGTTGCAGTATCCTTCTGTTCACCCTTTGAACAGATTGTGGAGAAGATGAATTTTGTAGTATGAGATACTACCTTGTAGCACTGTTTAGGTGGGGTAGTAGTTGGAACTACCTCTGGTATCCTATAGAGATGACCCCCAAGAGTAATAATGACACTATGGGGTTGAGACTCATAGATAGCATGGCGTTTCCACATATATGGTTGGCCCAAGAGAACATCACAGACATCCAGTGGGGAAACATCACATAATACCTCATCCTTGAAGGGTTGGATGCCGTATGATAATCGACACTGCTGGCTGACACGAAGATCTCGTCCTTGGCGAAGCCACCCGATGTTGTATGGTTGCGGGTGTGGTGTTGTCGACAATCCCAACTGTTTGATGACCTCTGCTGAGATGAGGTTCTTCTGGCTTCCACTATCAACAATAAAATGCAGTGGGTTCCCCTTCACCCACATCTGTGAATGAAAAAGGCGCTCCCCCTCTTCTGGATCTGTTGGTTCTTCTGGTTGAATTGCTGCGGTCGCAACAATAACAGTGGGGTCTGTGTCGATGATCTGTATTTTACCAGTATTTTCAGAATCAGATTCTGAATCAGGGTTCGGCTCCTTGTCTTTGATCTCGGCCACCATTGACTGTTTTGAGCGACATTCATCGGTGTTGTGCCAGGGACTTTTGTGGAAATCGCACCATTTTCCGGTGTCCTTCTTTGTCTTCCCGTGACCCTTCTTTTCCTGTGGCTTGGACTGGTTTTCGGGAGACTGTTTGTTAGGGCTATCTTTGTCATACTTTGGTTGTTGTGGATTTGCAGACCCAAACTCCCGTTTGTTCTGGTGCTTAAATTTCTGCTCGATTTTAACAACATATTGATAGGCAGCACCGAGTGATGAGATGTCCAAAAAATCCATTTCAGTTTGGATGTATCTGTGTAGAGCCCCATGGTATTTTAGAACCAAATTTTGTTCAGAGTCTTTGATACCCAGCTTGGTGCACAAGGTATGGAAGCTATTGGTGAAATCTGGAACTGATTGGCCCCTCTCTTGTCGCAGTGTGGTCCATCTCATATACTGGTCCTCATAGTTTTCAACAGGGTAGTACTGTTCCTTTACCGCATCCATAAAAAAATCCCAAGTGGGCTCGGCTCCGTATATTCCAGACTCCTCTGTGGAACTTTGCTCCCAGTAAGTTTCCCACCAATGTTTGACATGGGGGAGAGCCTTAAGGAGTGTGAAGGTGATCTTTTCCTTGTCAGAAAAATTATGAACAGAGAAATAACCT
>JASDQU010100629.1:312653-324797 GCA_032191745.1 Picea mariana | reverse complement strand
ATATACAATTATTGACGCTAGGTCCTACCACTTGTTTTTCCCCTGAAGCCATCTCGACTTGTTTAAAGTCATCGTGCTCGTAGGCTGCCAACCCACTCTTTTCTAATGCAGATGGTGAAATGAAACTATCTGTCGCACCAGAATCAAATAAAATATTAACATTGATATGATTTAGCGTACATGATGACTCCACCACCATGGATTGATGTTCGGCCTGGCGATTATTAATCACTGCGTAAATCTGTTGGCTACTACTTGCTCTTCCCATTGGGTCCTTTCCTTCTCTATGCAAAAATCCTGATTGTAACTCTGGGCAGTCACACTGGTAATCGGGTCCTCCACATCCCCAACATGTAACATGGGATTGAACCTGCACACTGTTCTGTGAGTGTCTTTGAAATGAGTTCCTTCCCCTGGAACCCCTACCCATACTAGCTGCTCCTTGAGATGGTTGTGGACCTTCCTGCGTCGTTGGTGATGAACGAGATGCTGCACTTGTTGCCATTGAAATCCATGCGGATACTGTCCTTGGTGTGACTTTGTTACTGTATGGAGGTGGCCTTGAGCCTCCTCCCCTGGGAAATGTCCTAGGGGCCTTCCCCACGAACCCAGGACGATGCAGAAAGGTCGGTCTTGTACCTCCGATTAAGTTCATGTTTTCCTCCACATAGCGTGCATTTTCCACAGCTTTCGCTACTGAAGACGGTTTCCGCATCCGCACCATAGCCCTTATCATAGGGTTTAACCCATAGACAAAACATTCTACTTATCGTTGGTCATTATCCATATATGAAACATATTTGACCAATTCCATAAACCTAATCTCATATTCTTCTATGGTCTTGTTTCCCTGTACTAGAGCATGAAACGCTCCTACCTGTTGTTCCTCATAGTAAGCTGGCAGATATTTCCTTCGGAACCTCTCCTCGAAAATTTCCCAAGACACGGTGTCTGGGGTAAGGTGCAGTTGCCTCTCTAGGTTGCCCCACCACTTCAGGGCACTGTCTCTCAACTGAAAAATCGCTATCTTCACCTTTGAGGTGGACGCATTGTCCCTTAAGGAAAAACACCTTGTCAGGCCTTCGAACCATGCTTCTGCGTGTTCACTGGCGCGACCCCTGGCAAACTTCGAAAGTTTGATCTTCTGCAGTTCTCTAGTGATGTCTTCGGGTGGCAGTCCTCCCCCTGAATCCCTCGATGCTTCTGTATTACCTGTTCCAGATGGTGGGGGCTCCACTTCGATCCCTGTTGGTTGTCGCCCCTTTAAAGTTTCATTTATGGCCTCCAAAGAGCGCAGTATGAGAGCTAGTTTCGGCGATGGTGGTGGCGGCGCTGGCGGTGTTGGCGGTGCCTGCTACGATGCTCCTTTGTCTCGATTCCCTCGAGTCCTAACCATCCTGTATGATTTAACCTGCATCGACCAAAGTTGTCAGGGTGAGTTCAAGGACATTTCGCATTTGCGCAACTTAACTAGAAAACAGGGTTAGGCGTAAGTTTTTTTTTACTTATCTATAAACATACATTACTTTCTTTAGGGGAGTGGCTAGGTTAGGGATAAAGCATCTAAGATTGATTTCTTCGCCTAAGAAAACTATTGACCCTCTCGCCTTGTAGCTACGCTAGGTTTGCGCCATACTTGCCAATTTCTCTAACTTACCTGCCTAGTGCGCATGAAACTCCCTCCCACTTATCTTGCTCTAAGTCCTTATACTTTGTGTTTACAACTGATTAAGGTGACTTCCAACCTAATGTCGATGAAATGAGTTTAAGGATATCTTTCGATGCTTGACTTGTGGGCTTTCCTTGGTGCATTGTACATATGCATTGAATTGTGTGTCTCGGTGGTTGCAGGTGCAAGTCTTAAGGATTGTAGAGTGGCTTTCGGGAATTGGAGCTTAGCACTTGTGCATTGTGGTTATGTATTTTTTTTGGACTTGTGGTCGTATGATGTAGTAAGCCTGAGGTGATGCACTGAAGCTTGGTGCTTGGCTTTGATTGGTGGAATGGAATGGAGGGACTTGGCGCTTGGCTCGGTGGTTGAGGGTACGAAACTCAGTGTTTGGTTAACATGGATAATTGGAGATTATACTTTGGTGTAGTATTTTATGACTATTAATTTATTTATGTATAAGAATTTATTTTATAACAACTCATGTGTGGCACGTTGGTGTTTGGTTGTTTTCCAAGGCTTGGACTATGGTGAGTGGTCGTGGGTTCAAAACCCGTCTGCTCCAACAAAATTTAATGTAACCCAAATTTAATCTAATCCCTAAAATCATTAATTAACTTTAATTTAGATTAAATTTTCACTAAATAAAACAATTAAATTGGTTTTTGATAATTAATTAACTTTAATTTTATTTTTACACTAAATAAATTTAAACGTACAAAATAAATAATAATAATAAATATATATACATAAAATTTAAATAGCATAAAAAAAAATAATAAAAAAAATCAAAATAATAAAAAAAAAGTGCGGGCACGCATGGGTTCCACGTGCCCTCCTTACTTCCTCCAGTGCCCTCCTGACCGAAACCTAACCCTACACATACTCTCTCTCAAGCTCTCTTCCCCTAAAACCTTACACAAACTTTGTCGCCTCTCCACTCTGCTCTCTCCCTCTCAGCTGGCTCGATGCTTGGCTCTAAGAGCTGGTGCTTGGGCAATGGCTTGTGTGTTTTTTCTCTGGCATTGGTCGCTAGTGCTTGGGCGATGGCTTGTGTGTTAAGCGTGCACGAGCCCAAGTTTACCCATTCGTGCTTGGTGCCTAGTGTGCATCGATTCCAACCAACACTACCAAACCCCACCCATCATGTACATATAAGAATTTCTGGTACATTATATCTACATGTCCAATGCACTCAAAGCTATAATCTACGCCTCCATCCGAGATATCTCGTATGACCTTGTTTATGGGCTTGGACTGGTCTTTTGAGTTGATGCATTTAGTCACTCCCAGGGCCATGGTTTTGGGGAACTTGTTAGGGTTGGTGTTGACTCTCGCGCCCTCACTCTCACGCCCTCAGCAACCGCAAGACCGACTGTGCCAAAACCAATGATGGAAACTATTGATCCATATTTTACATTAGATGTATTCCATGCAGCCCCAACTCCTGTCGCGATTCAACATGAAGGAAGGTATACTTTTTCCAGAGGAGCCTTCAGATTGATTTTCACGACACAAGCATAGTCAACAACAGTGTACTCGCTGAACAGTGTACACCGGACATTGCCTTGTCAATTGTCATTTTTTTCCAGCTTTCTTAATTATCGTACTTTGCCTCTTAATTCCTCGGTTGTTTTCACTGAGGCAGGTTGCCAACAAAAGAAGCTATGGCGCTGTGTCTATGGGTTTCTCCTGGTGTGGAGGGTCATGCAAAGTCTTTGGTGTGTTTGAAAGTCATGTGGTCAAACCTTATTGAGTCCATCACTTTAAACTTGTCCGGGTGCTTGGTTTGAGCGCTGGCTTGAGTATGGTATGGTGCAGTGGTTGGCGCGAAATCCATGCAGAAGCGTGGGCACTCCTCCTCTGTCACTTGGCTCTTGATGTATGTCTAGCTCTGGTGCTTGGTTGATGCGTAGGTGTGGGTCCTTTAGGCTTCTTGGAGGTTATGAGTTTGACTAATGTGATGACGCGTAGTGCAACGAAATGCCCATTGTAGGCTCTTCCTCCATGCGACTTGATGCATGGGGCTTGGGTGCTTGTTTTTTTTGTTTTTCTATTTTGTCTAACCTGTCTTCTCTTTCCTCGTCCAGGCTATCATGAAAATATTTGGGATCATGCCACTAGTTGCATCATAATCCAAGGTGATTCCAAAACTTTTATTCTTTCTTGGCAATTTGCAAATTGTTCTTTTTCAGCTACTACTTATTCTCATGTGGTACATTCATTGAATGAGAATTGTGTTCTATGCTTTTCTTTATTGCAGTTAATTTCCCATTGGATCAAACTGTTAAAATGATTACATTTTAAGCCAATAAATATATTATTGTGATGAATATTTATTGTTATCATCTAAAAGGTTAGATGGAAAATATGTTTCATGTAATTATTGATTAATGATCGAGTTGTTGACTCCATGCTAGTTGGGTAGTTCTATCTACCAACTAACTCATAAATCATGTAGGTTTTTGATAATGCGATAGGCATCGATCTTGGCACATGTTTATTGAGATTGTATTTCCTGGTAGTGTTTATTGAGTGGGCTACAAGCCCCTATCTAGTATGTAATATTGGCAAGTTTAGTGAGAGTGCATTGTTATAGATTTATTATTTTTCACTATAATTGTTGACGTATAAATATATATGACTTAATTGTAGTTAAGTTACATGGAAAGGTAATTATGGGTTGTTCATAATTAATTTTGTAGCTAATTAGATGAGTCATTACATTATTTGCTATATAATATTACTATACATTATTATTTACTATACAATATACTAGGTGTAAGGCCTCTGCTTCCTTTACATTTTCAATATTTATATTATTTAAATTTATATTTGTGTTAAAAATTTATGTGCTTAGATTGCAGGTTAGGTGGAGCTGGAGCTTGGAGCTCGAATTTTCATCTAATTAAAGGGTTTCAGGGTCCCTTTYTCCCAAGGTTGGAACAGTTCCAATTCTAAACTTTCCTTCTTCCAAGCGATTAGGTGGGTAGGTGGGTAGGCCCTGGTCCAAGTTTTTAAACCAGRGCTCTGATACCATGTGTAGGGACCTAAATTAATTAAGCTAAAAAAAAACCATAAATTTAAATAGATAAGATTACTTTGATGCATAAACAATAAGTAATTTCTTTCATTCATCATATAAGCAACATAAGTTTAAATAACAACATGCTAATAATTTTAAATAACCATCACATGTTCATGAGAATGTGTACATAAAAATACCTTTGTCTGATGCTAAATTCATGACCTCTGATTGTCCTCTCTGCTGCTCCGCCCAGACTCTGCTTGATGCTCTGACCAAACCCTGCCCAAAACCGACTAACCACCCAACTAGCTAGGAGCAGCGTATCCGACTCCCTAGCTCTAGGATTTCGTGAGGATTCCTGGCCCCCGAGCCCAAAACTCCCAGCACCCTGGTGCCCCCTGCAATAGTTCACCCAACCACCAAAACCAAACTCCAAAACCAAAAAAATATCCAACAACAAATATAGTCCTCTCCTCCCATTTTTTCATAATCACCTTCCCGCAAGCCTTTGCCTAGTCATATCTCCCCCCATTCACCGAATCCCTACCCTCCTTTAATGCCACCCACCTTATCCCTCCATTCATTACCTTATCCTACCATTTATTACCTTATCCCTCCACTCAATGCTTCATTCCCCCCTACATACGTAAAGTCTTATAATAAATAATTTAAAGTTATTAAGCCCTTTAATTCATTACCCAAACCTTTAATGAGTCAATTAATTAATTAATTAATCAATCAACATATATATATAATTAATTAATTAATATTATTAATAAATAATCATTGTTTGACTAAAACATATTAGGAAAATTAATTATCTAATTAGTTATACTTAATAAACCTTAAGCAATCATTTAAATAGGGTTGTTACAGGGATGACAACACGGACTTGCACTTCAGAACATGCAACTTAACATTGTTCTTTAACCTCATTGAAGATATGGCATACATTTAAAATGATTTTCCTACCCTATACTCTAGGTTCTAATGCTCCNTTAACATTGTTCTTTAACGTCATTGAAGATATGGCATACATTTAAAATGATTTTCCTACCCTATACTCTAGGTTCTAATGCTCCAAGGAAGCTACCCAATACTGGGTCTCCACTTCATTGGTTTCACATGGAAGTCAGGGGGGGGAGGGGGGTGGGTGGCGGCATACTCTCTCACCCTTACACTCCAATGACGGGTTTGAGGCACCATTACCCCCATGCATTCAGTATCTTACCTTGTTTCACCAAGATTCTTTCCATGGTGCATCTCTTGTGACCTGTTATTCTATAGAGTTTGTCTCTGGGGAAAAAGACGCAGTCACTTGCCAATAGGAAGTCAAATGCTTTGTATAATTAGTGAGGTTTTCTACGCATACTAGTTGTAGATTTGAAAGAGACTCTTGTATTGTAATTTGTTTTTGTTGTTAATATTTAAACCATTTGTACCATGTATTTCTGAGGGATTTCCAAGTTCAAAACCCATGGCCATAGTTCCATTGTGTGTCGCTTATGTAACTAAATCCTTCAGTTTTACCACTCTCAGTTTAAGTTTAAACAAGCATGGAAATAATAAATCTGTGAACCATGGAATGGGAGGTTCAGAGTATGGTAAAGAGACTCTGTACATGTATTCATCTGCTCTTGCATTTTTTTTTGCATACAATATGTTCTTTAACCATGTCCAACCATCGGCCAATCCATGCCACATCCCAAGGTTCAATCATTATACTATACCCGTCGGATATATATATACTCTTTTTGTTTCCAGGACTTGAACATAACCCTTGACAGTTGTTGTGTTTATAGTTACACCGTAACCTTGAAAATTTTGCGTAGTTTCCTTATATTCGAGACCGGTCTATTCTGTGCAGAATGATGATACACTTATTTTCTTTAAATACTACCTCTATTCCCTGTAATTATTCATTGGGTATTTTCTTTTAATTTCCCTAAATAAGAGATCCGCCTAAGTTCTATGAGGAAACTTTGTAGATCTATCTCCCTAAAAGGGTTCGTTGTTGTCTTTGTAATTCCTTCACTTGATAATTCGATTTCTCTAATTTAGAAAATTCATCTGTGTACTATGAGGAAACATTTGTAGATTTATCTCCTTTAAAGGGTTTGTTACTATCCCTGTAGTTAGACTTTATAATTAGTTTCGGTGATTAGCCTCTGTCATTTAGCCTCTGTACTAGACTCTTCTCTATAATTTTCATCTCTGTATTAGACTTGGTAAATGTTTCGCTGTACTATTCTTCGTGATTACTCTCTGTAATTTCTATCTCTATACTAAACTCTTCTTTGTAATTTTATCTCTATATTAGACTTGGTAATTGCTTCGCTATAGCTAATATTCGTAATTACTCTCTGTAAAGTTTTTATCTCGGTATTTGACTTTGGTAAATGTTTCGATGTAACTAATATTCACAATTACTCTCTGTAATTTCTATTTCTGTACCAGTATTGGTAATCTCTTCTTTGATATGATGTGGTATATATTCCTTTAAAATTTCTAAATGTTAACTTCGCGATAACATCTGTATTTTAAAGAACTCATGAAAACCAGTGATGGATTGATAAAATCAATATATCTCTGCTACCATATTTGACTTTGAAATTGTATTTGACTTATGTTTATGGATATGTGTTTTGATGATGGGTCCCTTTTATTACGAGGGAACCCATCAGACTACTATGATATGACTCCTCCTCCCGAGTCGTAGACTTCACTTCGAAAGGATAAAAGGGATGGCTGAAATTCAACCAGTCCCAAGATAAGTACATTCTGTGTCCTCATCTTGTTAATATTGTTCCTTTGATTATATTGAGGTGGTCTAGTAATCATATACTGTTTTCCTCTTCTATCTTAAGTTCAGATGTTGCGATTCCATGAAGGGAGAATGTCCTGCTGGAAAGGTACTTCCTGTTCCATACAGAATGATCTCTTGATCAGGTTTCCTTCCACATATAAACAAAATATTTGCCCTTTCTTATTCTATTATAGACAGTTGATGTAGATTATTTAAATTCTTTTTTTAAATAAAGGTTAACAAAGATTAATGGGCATGTAAAACCCTTGATTTGTATTAATATCCTTATTTAGAAGAACACTACAAGGCCCTATGTACACCAACGACCTATGAATTTCATAAATAAGGTTTACATGATAATCTCTCAAATCCATTATGTGAGATAGCCATTTCTTTAATATGTGTGTGTGTGTGTGTGTGTGTGTGTGTGTGTGTGTGTGTGTGTGTGTATAGGACTTTGTATTCACCTATTTTTATACTGAAATATGATCATAAAGTTTTCTTCTCTACTCTAGTTTGAAAGATAAATATAGGAAGAAGTAAAACTAAGTTGTTTACTTATTATTGTTCTGCTACAATCTAAATTTCTTTGCTTCACTTGTTTCTTTTCTATAGTAGTTAGTTTTCATGTACAAAATTTCCATATAGTGACTATATGGTTTTATTACCCACACATTTTCCTATGTAGACCCATTATGTAACTTACATACATATATTGCAACTATTACAAGTCAAAACCCACCATAAACATTACAGGTATTTAAATAATAGGAAATTTAACAAATCTGTCATGGCCATGAGGCACACCTATATAGATCATTACCTAACTACATAATATCAACCATTATAACACTTTAGAAAAATGAAATTAAACAATTAATATATATATCTGAATAATGACGTTGGGGAAACAAATGGAACTACCACATTCCACCCAATCGTAGATACAGAACAACCATGTTTGAATTTCAAACCTATAAACAATTCTCTCCAAAAAATGGATGTAAATTTCACATCTCTATCTGAAATCACCATCTTAGGAATCCCATGCAACTTAAATATTTCTTTCATAAAAAATTCAGCAATTTTAATCATTTTGTAAGTAGATTTCATTGGTATAAAGTGTGTAGACTTACTTATCTTATCAATCACTACCATAATTGAGTGATTTTGTCTTTGAGTCTTAGGAAAACATGTGATGAAGCCCATTGAAATAATTTTCCACTTCCATTCGGGCATAGGTAGAGGTTGTAATAGACCTTTCGGATGTTGATGCTGAACCTTTACCTATTGACAATCTAATCATTTAGACAAGTATTCAATTGTTTCATTTTTCATGTTAGACCAATAAACTTGTTTCCTTAAGGCTGCTATCATTTTCTGGTATCTAGGATGACCATAATATGTCTTTTTGTGCAGCTCATCAAGAATTATCATCTTCAATTCGGTAGATTTAGGTACATATAACCTGTTTTTGAACCTTAACAACCAACTTTTATCAATACTGAGATCTGTACTGTGCAGATTTTCCTCATTTCTTTGTAATTGTTTTGTTGTTTTGATGTAATTTTCATCATTTCTTCTTGCATATTTAATCCTATCCTCAATATCATTTTCAACTTTGCTGATAATTACTTCATATAGCTCATTAGTCCTTAGACTTAGTGCACATGCAAATTTATTTTCCTTTCCCTTGATGTGTCGTACTTCAAAATCGAACTCACTTAAGAAGGCCAACCATCTCGCCTATCTTGCATTGAGATCTGGTTGGATGAACAAGTTTTTTACACCACTGTTATCTGTCAGTAATAGAAATTTCCTTCCCATTAAATAATGTCGCCACATTTTCTAAGCATGAATTACAACTGCTAACTCTATCGTGAGTTACGTAGTTTCATTCACGTTTCTTTAATTTGCATGATTCATAACACATGACGTATCCATACTGTGTCAACATTCCTCCTATTCCTTCTTTACTTGCATCCACACAAATTGTAAAGTCTTTCTTTGGGTTTGTTAGAAAAACTAGACTGCAGAGTAATAAAATAACACAAATGCGGAAATAAAACATCGAATATACACAATACAATAGAGACAGAGATATACGTGGTTCACCCAGTGTGGGCTACGTCCACCAGAGAAATTTCCATGTCCTTCCTTTATTATTATCCAACAAATGAAGGGATACAACCTAGAGCACATCCACTGTAACTTCCTCTTCTTTCTCTCACAGTCTCCTCTCATAATACAATATTCACAATAACACATATCCACAATACATTTCCCTCATAAAATAGGGTTTCCTTCTAGGAAAAAAAACCCTAACATAACTTCTACCGTCAGATTTGCGACCTTATAATGGACGGTCAAGATTTACAATGAAATTATAATATACATTTACAGGGAAATTTTTCCTTCGTGGGCTTCTCCCTTGAACTCTCACTTGTTGCTGGACCCACCAGGCAGAGGGATATCCCCCCTGGACCACGCAGAGGGGGTAACCCCCCTCTACACTCCCCCACATGGAGGAGTGTACATTCTTACGGGGTGTAAAGTCTTCATGGGGTATAAACATGGTTGAAAAAAAATACCTCTGAATCAGAAACATAATCAGGATCCACAACCAACATATGCCACTTTAAGGATTAACATTGTAGTTAATAGTACTTTTAATTTATCAAAATTGTCTTTCCATTTTTGAGACCAATTAAATTTTTTTTTTTTTTTTTGCAGTGATGTAATTGGATAAGCGATTTTGGAAAACCCTTCGATAAACCTCCAGTAATAGTGGGTAATACCCATGAATGACCTTATGTATGCTACATCTTTAGGAATAGGCTATTCCATAATGGACCTAATATTTTTAGGGTCTAATGCAATGTTGTCTTCCAATATTACATGCCCTAAATATTGCATTTATAAAACTTAGCATACAACTTATGTTCTCTTAGCGTCTGTAATACTAATTTCAAATGGTTTTCAAGTTCTTCAGTTTTTGAATATATTAGTATATCATCGATAAAAATCAACACAAAATTATCCAAATACTGGTTGAATATACTATTCATCAAACACATAAAAGTTGCTAGTGCATTAGTTAATCCAAATGAAATCACTACAAATTTGTAATGTCTATAACTTGTTCTGAATGCTATTTTTTTTATGTCTTTTCCCTTTATCTTGACTTGGTGATAACCAGATCTTAAGTCTAGCATAGATAATAATTTTTTTTCCTCCAACCTGGTCAAAGAGATCGTTGATTCTAGGTAAAGGGTACTTATTTTTAATCGTCATCTTATTTAGTTGACGATAATCAATACAAAGTCTCAACGTATCATCTTTTTTTTTAACAAACAAAACTGGTGCTCCCTAAGGTAAAACACTTGGTTTGATGTATTCTTTGTCTAACAATTCCTGTAACTAAATTTCCAGTTCTGTTAATTTAGGAAACTCGTTCTATAAGGTGCCTTTGATACCGAGGTAGTTCCAGGTAGTAGATGTAAGGTAGCTAGAGAGGTAGTAGGGGGGCCCAGAGGGCCCATAGTAATAATAGTGGAGGTCATTCAATGTAAGGTGGACTAGGTCCACTATATTATTAAATAAGGCCCACTATGGTAGTTAGATATAATNCCAGAGGGCTCATAGTAATAATAGTGGAGGTCATTCAATGTAAGGTGGACTAGGTCCACTATATTATTAAATAAGGCCCACTATGGTAGTTAGATATAATAAATGTAAGAGGACTTCTTAGAAGGTTCTACTTCTAGAAGATTCCTTCTCTAGAATGTTTTTAGGTGATGTAGCACTATATAAAGGGGCTCAAGCAATGTAATGAGACATGAAGAGAATTAGTGTATTTGGAGCTGAAGCTCATTAGGAGGTTGCCCCCTCGAAGAGGCAAGTGAACAGGAGAGGATCCCTTCCATAATAGGATCCATTGTATGGTGTTTCCCTACCCTAAGGGTTTGATAGTAATAAAAAAGATTTTGCATATTTCTCTTGTATATCTGTTGTGGTTCTTTTGTATTGCTCTGATACCAATTGTTAAGAACCAAATACCCGAATACAAATATCACAATAGATTCAAATATATCTGAATACAATCACCACACAAGATCTATGAAACCATATAGAAAACCACAACTTTATTATAGAAACCCTTGAGGTAGGGCAACACCTTACAATGGATCCTATTATGGAAGGGATCCTCTCCTGTTCACTTGCCTCTTCGAGGGGGCATCCTCCTATTGAGATACTGCTCACAAATACAATACTTCTCTTCATGTCTCATTACATTGCTTGAGCCCCTTTATATAGTGCTACCATCACCTAAGAACATTCTAGAGGAGGAATCTTCTAGAAGTATAACCTTCTAAGAAGTCCTCTTACATTTATTATATCTAACTACCATAGTGACCCTTATTTAATAATATAGTGGACCTAGTCCACCTTACATTGAATGACCTCCACTATTATTACTATGGGCCCTCTGGGCCCCCCTACTACCTCTCTAGCTACCTTACATTCCATCCCTCTTATGAAAGCGTTGTCCTCAACGCTTGATGTACAACCATATACCAGGGTCCCATGGATAATTGTGGACCGTAATGCTGAAGAAGACTGAAGAACCAAAGTCCCATG
>JASDQU010100629.1:269564-300033 GCA_032191745.1 Picea mariana | reverse complement strand
CAAAGTTTTCTTCGCTACTCTAGTTTGAAAGACAAATATAGGAAGAAGTAAAACTTAGTTGTTTACTTATTATTGTTCTGCTACAATCTAAATTTCTTTGGTTCACTTGTTTCTTTTCTGTATTAGTTAGTTTTCATGTATGGAATTTCCATATAGTGACTATATAGTTTTATTACCCACACATTTTCCTATGTAGACCCATTATGTAGCTTACATACATATATTGCAACTATTACAAGTCAAAACCCACCATAAACATTATAGGTATTTAAACAATAGGAAATTTAACAAATCTGTCATGGCCATGAGGCACACCTATATAGATCATTACGTAACTACATAATATCAACCATTATAACACTTCAGAAAAATGAAAGTAAACAATTAACATATATATATGAATAATGATGTTGGAGAAACAAATGGAACAACCACATTCCACCCAACCGTAGATACAGAACAACCATGTCTGCAATTCCTGATCACCCCCAAGCATGACCATGACTCCATAATGGAAAACTGAGCTATTACTCCTTACCCACCGTCTCTCTCAATAGTTGAGAACAATTATTTTCCTAACACCAGGTGTGCTCATAACAAAAAAACAGTGCCTTTCCCCCAACATACTAAGTAACATCCTACCTCCCACATATGTTGTATATATCTCATGCATGGGACTTTCCATTCTTTTTCCTCCTTGGGAAATTCACAACTTTTGAAATCCCTAATTTCTAGGGGCTGCTACCGACAAAAATCAACCTCTAACACTTGTAAAAATCATCTCTGAGTTAACTCAACCCTATTCCCCACTCATGGAATCATAGTCAACTATTTTTAACCTGGTTGTTCCATGTGTTCTCCAACATTAAATTTATTAAAAATGTGTGTCTCATACACATTTCCACTAAAAGAGGACATTTGGCAAGTCAAACTTTTGTCCAGTAGTCATAAAATAATAATTACATACTTTCAAAATCTAAAATTCGAATTTCCAAAAATGGAAATTTATTTTTAGAATAACAACTTTGAAATAATTTATTTTTGAATAATTCAAGGATATCACATCCTCTCCCCCTTAAGTATAACGTTGTCCTCAATGTTCAAATCGTATCTTGGAACATAATTGGATAAGATTTTTTCATTTCTTCTTCCAATTACCAAGTAGCCTCCTCATGGTTAAAGCAGTTCCATTACACTTTTACCTGGGTGATGGCTCTATTCCAAAGTACTGTTTCTTTCCTTTCCAGAATGCATAGAGGTTCCACTTGGAACTCGCCTTCTGGTTCCACCTGCACCATGTTACAATCAATGATGTGAGTAGGATCATAAATATATCTTTTTAATAGTGAAACATGAAAAATATTATGAACTTTTAAATTTGCAGGGAGTGCTATTTGATACGCCACTGGTCTGATTTGAGTTAATATCTTGAAAGGACCACAAAATATTGGCGCCAACTTGGAACAACTTCCTAGTTTTAGGGAGCTTCTCCTCACATTGAATTTCAGATATACATGTTCTCCAATTTTGAATTCATGATGTCTCCTTTTTAGATCTGCATAGATTTTCTGTCGATCTTGTGCCTCTTTCAAGTTTTGTTGTACCCATTTAACCATCCTTTTCATTTATTGGAGCATTTCTGGTCTGACCATAATCTTGTCAACCAGATTATTGCAACTGATCGGGGTTGTACATTTCCTTCGGTATAAGACTTCAAAGGGACTCATCATAGTTGATGTTTGATACCCATTATTGTATGTGAATTAAACTAAATATAGATACTCTTCCCACTTAGTTGGTTTTGTCCTTACATACATTCACAACATGTCTTTAATAATTTGATTAATTCGTTCTATCTTCCCATCCGTTTGTGTATGGTGTCTTGTGTTGAAATTCAAATTAGTATCCAAACCTGTACACAATTCTCTCAAAAAATTGGATGTAAATTTGACATCTCTATCTGAAATCCCCATCTTAGGAATCCCATGCAACTTAAATATTTCTTTCATAAAAAATTCAACGATTTTAATCACTTTCTAAGTAGATTTCACTGGTATAAAATGTGCAGACTTACTTATCTTATCAATCACTACAACAATTGAGTCATTTTGTCTTTGAGTCTTAGGCAAACATGCGATGAAGCCCATTGAAATAATTTCCCACTTCCATTCGGGTATAAGTAGAGGTTGTAATAGACCTGCCGGATGTTGATGCTCAACCTTTACCTATTGACAATCTAATCATTTAGACAAGTATTCAATTGTTTCATTTTTCATGTTAGACCAATAAACTTGTTTCCTTAAGGCTGTTATCATTTTCTGGTATCTGGGATGACCATAATATGGATTTTTGTGCAGCACATCAAGAATTATCATCTTCAATTCAGTAGATTTAGGTACATGCAATCTGTTTTTGAACCTTAACAACCAACTTTTATCAACACTGAGATCTGTACTGTGTAGATTTTCCTCATTTCTTTGTAATTGTTTTGTTGTTTTGATGTAATTTTCATCATTTCTCCTTGCATATTTATTCCTATCCTCAATATCATTTTCAACTTTGTTGATACTTACTTCATATAGCTCATTAGTCCTTCGACTTAGTGCATATGCAACTTTATTTTCCTTTCCCTTGATGTGTCGTACTTCAAAATCTAACTCACTTAAGAAGGCCAACCATCTCGCTTGTCTTGCATTGAGATCTTGTTGGATGAACAAGTTCTTTACACCACTGTTATCTATCAGTAATATAATTTTTCTTCCCATTAAATAATGCCACCACATTTTCTAAGCACAAATTACAACTGCTAACTCTATATCGTGAGGTACGTAGTTTCATTCATGTTCCTTTAATTTTCATGATTTGTAACAAATGACGTGTCCATACTATGTCATAACTCCTCCTATTCCTTCTTTACTTTCATCCACACAAACTGTAAAGTCTTTATCTGAGTCTGCTGTTAGAAAAACTAGACTACAGAGTAATAAAATAACACAAATGCGGAAATAAAACATCAAATATACACAGTACAATAGAGACACATATACGTGGTTCACCTAGTGTGGGCTACATCCACCAGATAAATTTCCATGTCTTTCATTTATTATTATCCAACAAATGAAGGGATAGAACCTAGAGCACGCCCACTGTAAATTCCTCTTCTTTCTCTCACAATCTCCTCTCAGAATACAATATTCACAATGACACATATCCACAGTACATTTCCCTCATAAAATAGGTTTTCCTTCTAGGAAAAAAAACCCTAACATAACTTCTACCATTAGATTTGCGACCTTATAATGAATGGTCCAGATTTACAATGAAATTATAATATACATTTACAAGGAAAATTTTCCTTCGGGGGCTTTGCCCCTGAATCCCTTCTTGTCACTGGACCCCCCAGCTGGAGGGATATCCCCCCCAGACCGCGCAGAGGGCGTAACCCCCCTCTGCACTCCCCCACATGGAGTGTACATTCTTATAGGGTGTAAAGTCTTCATGGGGTATAAACATGGTTGAAAACAAATACCTCTGAATCATGAAGATAATCAGGATCCACAACCAACATATGCCACTTTAAGGATTAGCGTTGTAGTTAATAGTACTTTTAATTTATCAAAATTGTCTTTCCATTTTTGAGACCAATTAAATTTTATTCCCTTTTTTTGTAGTGATGTAATCGGATAGGCGATTTTGAAAAACCCTTCGATAAACCTACGGTAATAGCGGGTAATACCCATGAATGACCTTATGTATGCTAGATCTTTAGGAATAGGCTATTCCATAATGGACCTAATATTTTTAGGGTTTGCTGCAATGCTGTCTTCCGATATTACATGCCCTAAATATTGCATTTATAAAACTTAGCATACAACTTATGTTCTCTTAGACTCTGTAATACTATTTTCAAATGGTTTTCATGTTCTTCTTTAGTTTTTGAATATATTAGTATATCATCGATAAAAATCAACACAAGATTATCCAAATACCGGTTGAATATACTATTCATCAAACACATAAAAGTTGCTAGTGCATTAGTTAATCCAAACGAAATCACTACAAATTCGTAATGTCTATAACTTTTTCTGAATGCTATTCTTTTTACGTCTTCTCCCTTTATCATGACTTGGTGATAACCAGATCTCATGTCTAGCATAGATAATATTTTTTTCTCCTTCAACCTGGTCAAATAGATCGTTGATTCTAGGTAAAGGGTACTTATTTTTAATCATCATTTTGTTTAGTTGATGATAATCAATACAAAGTCTTAACATATCATCTTTTTTTTAACAAACAAAACTGGTGCTCCCCAAGGTGAAACACTTGGTTTGATGTATTATTTGTCTAACAGTTCCTGTAACTAAATTTCTAGTTCTATTAATTCAAGAAACTCATTCTATAAGGTGCCTTTGATACCGGGGTAGATCCAGGTAGTAGTTCAATAGAGAAATCTATCTCTCTCCTTGGAGGTAGTTCCTGTAACATCTTTCTCTTGCGCGCACTTGATGTGACTTATTCTTTGAGGACACTTGCGTGCAAGTGATCCGATTCATTAAATGATTGACTGCTTCGCTTATGGATTCTGATGAGACTATGGATTATGATGTTATGTTATGTTATTTATGTATATAAATGTGATATTTATTGGTTTCTCGTGAGTGTGCAGGACTCTTGATAGATTGAGGATGTCGATGGCATTGATGGACCTCCTTGGACTCTAGATCGAGTAAGGGAGTGGATTGTATATGGTTTGAGTATTTCTGTTATTGCATATGTGACATATGACTGGGTATATTATGATGTTTTTTATGAATCATTGACATGTTTCGTTGATGTATGCTAGATGACAATTGCTTGCTAATCAAACTCACATTAGGAGTAAAGGAGCCATGCACAACAACCAGAGAGATTGAGGGAGAGGTGTGGCAACGACCCTTCCACAGCCTACTAGCACTCCCGTCGTGGCTCGATCTGTAGGTTAATGATTACCTAGTTCGAGAGATTCATGATGTCGTGAGGGTAGAATGAGACAATCTCTCACGGAGATTCTAAGGGGCACAGAATAAGGAATGTTCCTTATTCCTTAGAGGCCCTTAGTCTCCCACAAGGTCACCTAACAGTGTATTGACTCCAAGGGTTGGACGTCTACCAAAATTAGTCAAACGCGAGTGGAAACCTTGGAGCACGTAGTGTGTCTTGAAGGGCACATCGTGATTTTTAAAAACAGGTGAGTCAATGAACCTAGGTGCCTAGAAAACAATATCTCACTTGACATGATCAACCTTAAAATAATTATGTATGAGTAAAGTTTATTAAATATAATGTTTCTCTTAGTTTAGTAAAGTTTATTAAATATAATGTTTCCCTTAGTTTGACATGGTCAAGCTTAGTTGAAATTAAAGCCTAGGTCTAAGTAGGATATGAGGACTAAAAATTAATTAAGCAATTAAAAAAGGGGGAATGAATAAAAATTAAATTTAAAATTTAAAGGAGAAAGAAATTATCTAAATATTATTTTGTTGTTTATGTGCAGAAATTGCTAAATTAGAACTTAGACAAAAGGGGGAAATTAAATGAAAAAGGGATGTCAAACATAGAAATGAATCTAGTCTAGAAAACTTTCCTAATTAGAACTCAACTAATATTTAAGAAGGGCATTAGTCATTAAAAGAAATTGAGGGAATAAAGGGACAACAAGGAGCGTTTTTATGAATGTTTTTAGGTAGGTGAGGGAAATTGGAAAATTTATTTATTTAATTAAATGAATTTCTAGTGCAACTAAGGGATCATGTGACAAGTGTACGGGGGAGAATATTTCCTATTAAAAATTTAATAAAAAGAATTTAATGTTGATTTAGCAAGTCTCATTAAGACAAAATCTATAAAAGTAATGGAAAATGAGAGGAAGGGATCACGATTGGTATGCGTAAGGTTATGTTGCCGGATTTTTCTTGACTGATTTTTTTTGTGGGAGTTGGGATACCCAACTCGATTAGAGATTGGTAGCTCAACCTTGTGAGACGAGTTGGGAGATAACTTTGTATGGTTTAGTTGCGTGGCCCCTTTGCGGCTTGGGGGGCTTAGGGGGAAGAAGAGTACCCCTAGCGTTGGTTGGGAGGTACCGGTGAGGTCTCAGTGATTAACAAGCGGGAGCGAGGAGGATCTCTAGCAACCAAAGAACATCAACTATCAGCCGGTCATGGTACACATTTTTGTTAAGTTCTAGTTGTAAATTAGTTAGAAGTGTACATAAATTTATTTGTTGATGGAGTTTTCATGGTTGTCTGATATTGTTGGGCATAGATTTTCCTTGTATTTCTTGCTCTCTTAATGTGGTTAAATTCCCAGCGTTTTTACCCACTCAAATCAATAAAAATGGACTCATATTTTTTCCCAACAACTCGTTTTATTTTCCTCAACAATTAGGGTGTTGATATCAACATTTTGCTCGTTCCTTTCCACGTTCTAATTACCTCTCCCATGGCATTTTTAAAAGTCGCTCGGGTTCTGCATCTCACCTCTGCATTTCTTTAATGCCAAGAATGTATCATCTATGCTCTATGATTTTACCTCTGCATTTCTTTAATGCCAAGAACGTATCATCTATGCTCTATGATTTTGTGTGATTTTTTTTCTTGGTTTTTTCTCTGCGTTGGGAGACCCAGGGCGCTGCCCCCATCCTCTCTCTTACCCAACAATCTGCTCATCCACCTATAATTTTTCCTTTTTACCTCTGTGAACGGAAGGATTTACTCAGCAAACTGTCAGTCTTTTACCTCTGCAAATTTTGGCGGCTCCCCTCAACTCTGCACAATCTTCCTTATTGCCAGTGTGTGTGAGAGATGAGAGGCCTGGCGTTTTTGTCTTTTTACACAACACAAAAAAATGTGATTTCCAGCGCGTGTGAGAGATGAGAGGCCTGACGCTTTTGTGTTTGTTTTTTACACAGCCAAAAATGTTAATGCCTGCGTGTGAAAACGAGAGATAGAGACTTGGCGATTAGGGTTGTTTTAATTTGCTCAGACTCTGCACAAAAAGTTTTGGTAATGCCCTGCGTTGAGTAGTGGGAGTCGGGCGTTTTTATTTTTCCATTGTTTATTTAACCTCAACAAATTTTGAGTTTTGACCTTTAATTGTGATTGCATTCACCTTCCGCAAATTTATTTTTCCACCTTTTGACTGTGATTGCATCCCTTCTCGGGAGTAATCAAACTTTGTAAAAATATTATATTAACTCTGCGAATTTTTGGGGTCTCCCGAACTCTGCTTTTCATTTTTTTCTCCAGCAATTGGGTGGTCACCTTTAACCCATTTTTCGCATTTTCATTCTCTACGATTTTGGGTACTTCTAAACTCTGCATTTCGTTTTTATTACCAGCGAATTTGTGGTCCCTTTAACTCGGAAATTGCTTTTAAACTGCCAGCGTAATTCTGGCTGTTTACAGCTTTCCCCTATTTTCCTGCGCCCTTACAGTTGCACTCAACATAAATTTCCCCTTATAGCCTTAACACTCGACGATTGTTGACTCATGGTCAGTGATGCAAGGGCCCATCTTTCCTTGATTTCTCTCCTTGATTTTTTGTCGAATATTAATAGAAGTTAGGAATCGCTCACCCTTAAAAATCTTAAATTTCGGCTTAGTTTTTTCCTAGGCATCGTCTAGTTGTAGTCTCTTGCCCCTTTGTATTTTCTCCCTAGTCGGACTCCTCAAGATAATTACCTTTATAATTTTTTTTTTTTCGTTTGGCTTTTACAGAATTATGTTAATTCTTCCCTTGCACCCTTAAATAATTTGGACTCTCCACAACCTATTAAAGCAATTTAGCCTTTAGATAGTGTAATTCATAGATTGATTAGTGCTTGTTGGGTCGAGACATTTATTATGGAAAGTAATAAACTAAAGAAAGTAGTCTATTGTATTTGTAATTAAGTTGTCATGTTAAGGTTCATTAATTAAATTTCATTTTTGAATGTGTACAAGAAAAATGGAATTTAAATGTAATTATTTCTCTCTAACTTTATATATAAGACATGATACAATGACAATTTAGTAGTGATAGGGTTGGGGAAAACAAATCTAGTGGTAATAAAGTATTTTGAAAGGACACTTGTTGATTAAAATAAGATTATGTTTTATTTGCTCATTGATTAGAATGCTTGCACCCAATTCCATCATGGGATATAGGACACATTGAGTTTAGACTCCTTGCACGCACTGATTTATATGTATTAAATGATGGTTTAGATTTCTGACTTTTTGTGCAAATGGTTTTTATGTCATGAATGTTAGCTAAATATTTTAGACCACTTGCGCGTAATGAATTGTGATGTGGTGAATGGTTGTTAGGGATTAGATCCTTGCACAATGAATTAAATGATGACACTCTTGTGCTTCAACTCTAGGCGATGTATGATTTTATGTGTATGATCAGTTTTCCTTATACAACAATAAATACAGTCGTTTACCTTGCATCTTCTCATATGTTGTCGTATGATGGATTAACAACCCTTGCTTGCATCATTGATGTACTAATGAATGTTGGATTAACAATCCTTACTTGCGTCAACAAATGTCTTAATGAATGATGGATCACAATATTTACACGTGTTAATAGATTTATCAATGAATAATGGATTACCAACCTTTATTGCACCATTAAATCATTAGCAAATGATTGATGTAGACATTAGAATTCCCGCGCTTATGAATTTTATGTCATGTGTGATGGTTTATCTTGTGCTTACCTTGAAAATGATGTTCATTATTGTAAATTCGATGATTTATTTAATCGCGCGCCTGGAAGTTAAGTAGATATTTCTTGCACCTTAAAAATAAAAATAAGTTGATTACTTTGCACCTTGGCATATGTCGTTGCTTGATTGATTTTGTAATTAAGTTCTCTTGCACTATGGAATATTTGAGTTACATATTTTGGTTTATTAGAATGTTATTGCACCTTGATGATCATTGATGATGTTATTTATCTTAGTCAGCTTGGACTTGATTGTGTCAGGGGGATGTAGACACCTCCTTGTTCCTCAGAACAATTGCTAGCCTTGAGACCTTAAATGGTTAAAATCAATTGAAACCTGGCCTTGAGAGTTGATTATGTGTCTTGGAAGTCCTAACCTTGCAGGGTAGGTTGTGTGGGTAGTATATTATGTGTTTATTATGATTATATTTATGATCCATATGATTCGTTATGGTATCTTATGTTTTCTTAGTGATATTTGATGATGGTCCTTATGAGATGTGTTGAATGTTTAAGATTCGTACTGTTATGCATTGTTATTAATTGTAGAATGCAATGATGTTGGGTTGCTGATGATTAACGTGTTAATACTTCAATATCCGTGTCATGGTTCATGATGATAACGTGTCAGTATTGTGTCGTATATTATTAATGCATTAATATTGTTTCATTAGTATATGTGAATGATGTGTTGATGATGTAGCCATTTTTTGTGATGTTAAATTCCTAATGTAATAATAATAGAAAAAATAAATTTACTTGTTGTACGTTGTTTTTGAGGTCATAATGGTGGGCTTGTTACAATTTCAATATCTCTTCTACAAATACATATTTAAACCCCTGAAGGACTGTACAGTATTCCAAACTTGGATTGTTTTCTTTTTCCAAAAGATTTGTTACTTGAATAGCATATACTTTGCAACCCTTATTAATACATTTCTTGAATTGCATTGTTGATATTTGTCTAACAAAAACTGGTTTTTTGATTCCCTATATTGTTCTTGCTATATTACTTTCATCCTTGTATATGAAATAATTTTCATAATAGTTCAATATCACTTTATGCTTTTCTAACCAGTCCATGCCAATAATTATGCCATATGACTCTAAAGGTAATACATTCATATTTAACTTTGTATTTTGATCATTTACACTGAGTTCACAATCGGAAATAAATTATGTTACCTTTCTTTTTGTCCTTGTTGCTAGATGTACTAACCGAGATTTATCATTTTTTACTTTATTTAGCTTGTTCGATTCTACTAATGTTGGAGTAATATAGCTTAGACTAGCCCCTGGGTCAATTACTATAGAGACATTGTTGTTATGAATTTCACCTTCAACTTCCATAATAGTGGATTGATGATGTTCTTTCCTACCATCCAAAGTTGTATTGATCTTATGCATGCTTCTGCCGATATCTCCAATTGTTGAAGCCTCTTGAAGATTGTGAACTAAAGTTTTTATTGATGGGTTTAAGAGTGGACAATTTCTCCTTAGGTGAGGTTCTCCACATTCCCAACATTTCAATGGTTCTCTGAGATTGTCCCATACCTTCTTGAATCCCAAATTGACTGGTTTGTTTCCCCCTTGAGTATGTTGTGTTAGAGGGATAATTCTTCCTTTGGAATCCTTTAGTCATGTTACGGAAAGGGGCGAGTTGGAAACCTTTCTTGTGCTGATTCAATTTAGCCTTCTTCTTATATTTCCAAGCCTTGGGAGTTTTAGATCTTTGTTTATACTATTCATAACACATTTAGGTTGTAATATCCTCAAATTATTAGAAAATAAATTCCAAGTTGAAATTAGAAATAAATTTTCATTTATGAAAATTCAGATTTGAAAATAAATTTCCATTTATGGAAATTCGTATTTAGAATTTTTGATTATGTAATTATTATTTTTGTGACTCTTGGGAAATTTTTTTACTTTCCAACTGTCCTCTTTTAATGGACACATGCATGGGATTTTTTTTAAAAATAAATTAAATGTTACAAGACAAATAGAACAACCAGGTTAAAAATAGCTGACTATGATTCCTTGAGTGGGGAACATGTTTGAGTTAACTCAGAGCTGATTTTTACAAGTGGAAAAAACTGAGTTTTGTCTCTAGCAGCCCCTAAAAAGGGATTTGTAAAGCTGTGAATTTCTCCAAGGAGGGAAAGGAATGGAAAGTCTTAGGAAAAAGATAAATAAAACATATGTGGGAGGTAGGACATTTCTTAGTATGTTGAGGAAGGAGAACTATTTTGATGTTATGAGCACATTTGGTGTGAGGCAAAGCATTTTCTGATCTGTTGAATGTGACAGTAGCTAAAGAGGATAACTCGGTTATCCCTTATGGAGTCATGGTCAGGCTAGGGGGTGATCATGACAAGTGATCATGGCTCTTCTATTTCTAAAGTTGGGTGGAATGTGGTTGTTCCATTTGTTTTGTGAACACCATTTTTCAAATATGTATCTCAACTATATACCTTATTGTTGATGTTATATTATTGATGCTATATTTTTAATGTTATATTATTGATGGTATATGGGTGATGCTATGTTTTATATTACATATATATAGATATAAATATGTTTATATATGCCTATTGGCCATAATAGTCTTATTTCATTACTTGTTGCTAGATTACTGGTTAAATCAAACTACTTCAGAAAGGAACAAGTCCAATAGATTGTATCAAATCACCTACTATCATGCCGAGGATAATTAGAAAAGAATAGTAGTGCTACAATACATTTGTTTTTATCTATTAATAAAGAAATTATCTGTTACAGTAAAATCTTAGAATGATATGAAAAAATTACTTTTATTACAGTCAATAGGTCGTTGACTACAAATTGGGATTTCCACAGTCCAAGGAATCTATAGCTAGTTCCAAATTTTTTTTAAAAGAGTCTAAAATAAACTATCTAGAATGTAGAAGTGACTGCGCGTAGGGACTGGTAGAATAAAACCTTGGAACCTGAATACATTTTAGTTGCTAGATGCCTCTTCATCAAGTTACAATGTCATTATTTTGAAACCTGCAAAAGAACATGATGATGGTATTAGTAACCTTACTAATGTCTAAACCATTAAAAGAATAAGATAAATACAATGAGTCAAGGCGTAACTTATCTTGGATTCTGATGAATATCCAATTTTCCTTCGTTGCCTCTGCGAATAGTCAATACAAGATTCTGGAGGAGGAGGAGTGGATTCATAACCATTTGATGGGTTCCCTGAGAAAGAAAAAGGGACAAATATTTAGTTGATATCCATGTGTATATTTTCACTTGTGAAATTAAAAAGAAAAACAAACATTTAAACAAAGTTTTGTTGCTTCATCATTCATGTTTATGTTCTTTGAAATATTTAGCCTCTAAAATACATAGAACAATTATATGAATAAAAATCATAGATTGTAAACAAAGAGGAGAAACTTGTAAACAAACAATTAACAGGGAAATAACGAAATCAAGTTATCCTATCTCTGACAGAGGCTAGACGATACATGATTATCAATGAATTAGTTATATTACAGTAAGAAATTAATTAGATCAAGGAAGTAATCATAGAGATGCAAAGGATGTGATCCTGGTACTTTTAATTACAGTCGGAACCAATTCAATTTGTAATTAATATCAAAATATGCCCAACCCTGTTAAGATCCTTGTGTCTTGCACATGCAAAAAATTGATGCGAATGAGGGAGAGTATAGGGTTTAACAAGAAATAGACGAGATGGTTGGTTTCCAAGTTCAATCTAGGAATAATATTTCCACACATATTTCCTACATTATCACAGATAGAACTTTAACTAATGGGTGAAATAGAAAGTGAAAGATCGTTGTTGAGTTAACTGTAAGCATTGACAGGTATAGGTGATCAATGTGTACAGACATATGTCTAACTTTATAGAAATATAGTACTAGAATAAGATATTGCAAAAATAATCATTAAACCGTAACATAGATTGATCCACAATTTCAGTTAGAATGGTTTCAAAAATAAGAGATTTAATAACCAATGAATACTATCAGAAAAATGATGGTTTCCTTTAAGGTGCCTTAGGGTTTTCAACCCTTCCCTACTTTAAGCAAAGTTCACATTTGAAATTAACCTTAAAAAGAGTAAACTATCCCGATTATAATTGATTTTTAATAAGTACAAGAAGCTTCGTAGACTACAACCGAGTCCTAGAATGGTGAGGATTAACACCTTAACTACATTCAGTATCAACCTTCACTCGGGGTTGTATTCACAATGTCTTAAGGATAATGGTTATTGCACAATACTTGTCAGGGAAAGGGCTGTAGGGAGATAACGATCGCTATTCAATCGAAAGTCAAAATTATTAACAAGAAAATACAAGAGTTCAGTATGGCAACGATCTACAATGAAATCCAACCTCGAGAATGACTGCGAGAAAGTCCAGAAGGATACGAAATTGAGGACGTATAGTCAACAGGAAGGAAAACCATAGTAACCCTATCTCATACAATAATCTTGACTGATAAGAAATTAAAGATTTAACACAGAAGACAAGTGAATCTTTATCACAAGTGAAACTGAAACACAACGTATACAGAGGAAAACAATATGAGGGTCCAACCTTTAGACCAAACAAAAACACAAGGAATGCGACCGAGAATCCAAGATAATGTATATTGGAATCAGGGACTTATTACCAGAAAGAGTGCAAGGCACATAGAAGTTATGGCACCAGAAAACCTTCACAAATTTTACAGAGTATGCAATTGCTTACCCTACGTGTGGAGAATCATTTCTAGTGCATTGTTGCCACCTTTCTTCTTCACCAAGGATGAGCACTACCAAGAACCACTGAGCATAGGGAATAACACAGTGAAAGAGAAAAATGTAAGATAAATCAAAGAGGCAACTATGAGAAGTGAATCGATACCTTGAGCCCCTCATTATTAGGTAATATATACTGGTACGCCACCCCCGCACCTTTCCATGTGATTCCGACTGAGTGGAGAGCCCGCATTGGGTGGATGCCTGTAGTGTCAGAACGTGGAGTACTAGTAGGTATACCTCCATTAATGGATTGTCATAAAACATAAACACTTGCAGGCTATAATGGCCTAGGGAAAGGTATGACTTGGCACCCATCTCGACACGATGATCGAACCACTTTAATGATGTATTATATCAATACAGTCCTAGTTTGGGTAGACCAAAAACTTTGTATTGCGTAGGGTTTTAAAACTAGGACCATTTGTACATCATATATATATAGTTTAGTATAACAAAGTGTTTATTATATGGTAGTATTGTAATCCCTAGCGTGCACACCAGGGATGTAGTTTTCCATGTCCCTAATATAATAATTCTTGTTTTGTTGGTTATATTATTATAGTATGCAAGTGTTGTAGGTAATATATAATCCTAACACATAATTAGACCACTAGTGTTTCAACCTTGGCTCTAAGGGTTACTTCGTGCAAGATTGTTATAATATATCTTATCACACTTATATAATATGGATAATATGGGTATGTTGCAAAAGCTAAAGCATGGTTGCTAGACATTAAGAAATACTTTCAGATTTATAATTACTCTAGTAATATGGAGGTTATAATGTCCATCTATAACTTAAAAGGAAAAGATAGTATATGGTGGCAAGAACTAAAATTAGCCAAGGGATTGAAACAAAAACAAATGGAATGGTGAAAATTCAAAAAATATTTCAATAAGCAGTACTTATCAGAAAGTTATTACCAAAAAAAACTAAGGAATTTTACGAACTGCGACTAGGACAAATGACCATGGACGATCTGATCTGTTGAGGTTTGTACTGTACATCAAGGAATACGAAGTAAAGATAAAAAGGTTCTTTATCTATATACCACAATCGTACAAGGAAATAATTGAATTTGAAAATCCTAAGTCTTTAAATGAAGTGTTTAGAAAGGATCGAATGTGCTATGATCAATACAAACCGAGATCTGAAATTCCCAAGGAATGGAAATACAAGAAATATGACATAATGAATCAGCGTAAGAAAGTCTTCCAACTAGCCCCTTTATGTAACATGGATAAAGGTTTTCAAAGGAAGGATTATCATTATAATAAATAGAATGCCCAAGGTGGAAATAAACCTGTTAATCTAGGGTTCAATAAATTTGGGGACAACCCCAGGGAACCATTGAAGTTTTGGGAGTGTGGAGAACCCCACATGAGGAGAAATTGTCCACTCTTAAATCCCTCAACAATAAATTCAGTCCATAACCTTCGAGAGGCTTCAAAAGTTGGATACATTGGTACAAGCGTTCATAAAATCAATGCAGCTCTGGATGGTATACAAGCAGATCATCAATCCACTATTGTGGAAGTTGAAGGTAAAATTCATTCCCACAATGTTTCTATAATAATTGACCTGGTAGCTATTTTGAGTTATATTACTCCATATTTAGTAGAATTGAAAAAGTTGAAGAAAGTAAAGCATGCTAAGTCTTGGTTAGTACAACTAGCAACGGGGACCAAAAGAAAGGTAACGTATTTTATTTCTAATTGTGAACTCAACATAGATGGTCAAAGTACAAAGTTAAATTTGAACATATTACCTTTGGGGTCTCACAATATAATTATTGGAATGGTCTGGTTAGAACAACATAAAGTGATATTAAATTGTTACGAAAATTCGTTTATGTATAAAGATGAAAATAACACAGATAGAATTGTACAAGGAATTAGAAAACCAGTTTCTGTTAGGAAAATATTAGTGATGCAATTTAAGAAATGTATGAACAAAGGTTTCCAAGTTTATGTTGTACAAGTAACTAATCTCATAGGGGAAGAAAGTAAACCAAGTTTATAGGACTTTGCAGTCCTATGTGGGTTAAAAGACGTATTTGTAGATGAAATACCAGAACTACCTCCAAGGAGAGAGATAGATTTCTCTATTGATTTACTACGTAGATCTGCCCCGGTGTCCAAGGCACCTTATAGAATGAGTCTACCTGACTTAACAAAACTAAAAATTCAGTTACACAAACTGCTAGATAAGGAATATATTAGACCAAGTGTTTCACCTTGGGGAGCACCAATTTTATTTGTTAAGAATAAATATGGAACTTTGAGGTTGTGTATTGACTATATAAAACTGAATAAAATGACTATTAAGAATAAGTGTCCTTTACCTAGAATTAGTGATCTCTTTGACCAGGTTGGAGGCAGAAAGATATTCTCTAAGCTAGATTCAAGATCTGGTTATCACCAAGTCAAGATAAAGAATGAAGTTATAAATAAAACAACATTTAGAACACGTTATGGACACTATGAATTTGTAGTAATTCCATTCAGGCTTACTAATCCACCAACAACCTTTATGTGCTTGATGAATAGTATATTCAACCAATATTTGGATAAATTTGTGCTGGTTTTTATCGATGACATTTTAGTTTATTAAAAAACTGAAGAAGAAAATGAAGAACATCTGAAAATAGTACTACATACTTTAAGAGAACATAAGTTATATGCTAAATTTGATAAATGTGATTTTTACCAAAGAAAGATACAGTATTTAGGGCACGTAATATTAGAAGATGGTATTGAAGTGGACCCAAAAAAGATTAAAGTCATCATGGAATGGCCTATTCCTAAATATGTAGTGGACATAAGATCATTTATGGGGATTACTAGCTATTATCAAAGGTTTATCGAAGGATTTTCCAGAATTGCATACCGGATTACATCACTACAGAAAAAGGGAATAAAATTTATTTGGTCACAAAAATGTCAAGATAGTTTTGATAATCTAAAAGGACTGTTAACTACCACACCTATCCTAAAAGTAGAAGACCCCTATAAAAACTTGACAATTTCCATAGATGCGAGTAAAGAAGGATTAGGAGGTGTGCTAACACAAGATGGACCCGTCATCTGTTATCAATCATGTAAATTGAAAGAACATGAACGAAACTATGTGACTCACGATTTAGAATTAGAAACTGTGATTCATGCATTAAAAATGTGGTGGTACTATTTAATGTGAATGAAATTTATGTTACTAGCCGACAATAGTGGTGTAAAGCATTTGTTCACTCAACCAGATCTCAATGCAAGACAGGAAAGATGGTTAGCCTTTTTAAGTGAGTTAGAGTTTAAGGTATGACACATCAAGGGTAAGGAAAAAAAAGTTGTAGATGCTCTATGTCAGAGGAATAGCAGACTCTAGGAAGTAAGTATGAACAAATTAGAAAATGATAATGAACATAGAATAAAATATGCAAGTAGTAATGACGAATATTACATCAATACAACAATATGATTGCAAGGAAACACAAAAAATATGAACAAAACAGATCTGAGTATAGATAAAAATGGACTATTAAGTTTCAAGAATCGACTATATGTACTTAACTCTTTTGATTTAAAGATGACAATTCTCAATGAGCTACAGAAAAGGCCATATTCTGGTCATCCAGGATACTAGAAAATGATAACATCCTTAAGAAAACTATTTTATTGGCCTAACATGAAGAATGAAACAACTGAATATTTGTCTAAATGTTTAGATTGTCAATAGGTAAAGGATGAATATCAACATCCAGAAGGACTTTTACAACCTCTACCTATACCAGAATGGAAATGGGAAATTATTTTGATGGACTTCATCACAGGTTTTCCTAAGACTCAAAGACAATATGACTTAATTATGGTAGTGATAGATAAAATATGTAAATCTGCACATTTTATACCTGTGAAATCTACTTGAAAAGAGATTAATATCGTTGAAACTTTTATGAAGGAAATTTTTAGGTTGCATGGAATTCCTAAAATAGTAATTTTAGATAAAGATGTCAAATTTACATCCAATTTTTGGAAAGAATTGTTTGCAGGTTTGGATACTAATTTGAATTTCAGCAAAAATTACCATCCATAAATGGATGGGAAGACTGAATGAGCAAATCAAATTATCGAAGACATGTTGCGAATGTACGTAAGAACAAAACCAACTAAGTGGGAAGAGTACCTGCACTTAGTTGAGTTCTCTTACAATAATGGTTATCAAGCATCACCTAAGACGAGTCTCTTCAAAATATTATATGGAAGGAAATGCACAACCCCCATCAGTTGGGATAATCCAGTTGACTGAATCATGGTAGGACCGAAAATGCTCCAGGAAATGGAGAGAATGGTAATAAGGATACACCAAAACTTGAAAGAAGAACAAGATGGACATAAAATCTATGCAGATCTAAAAATAAGACATCAGGAATTCAAAATTGTGGAACATGTATATCTAAAAGTCAAAGCAAGAAGAAGCTCTCTAAAGCTAGGAAATATTTCCAATTTGCCACCAAGATTTTGTGTCCCCTTCGAGATTTCAACTGGAATCAGACCCGTGGATTATCAACTAGCACTTCCTGCAAATTTAAAAGTTCATAATGTTTTTCATGGTTCATTATTGAAGAGATATATTCATGATTAAACTCACATCATTGATTGGAACATGGTGTAGGTGGAACCAAAAGGCAAGATCCAAGTGGAACCTATGTGCATTCTGGACAGGAAAGAAACAATACTTCGGAATAGAGCCATCGCTCGGGTAAAAGTGCAATGGAATCACTTTAGTCCTAAAGAGGCCACTTGGGAATTAGAAGAAGATATGCTGAAATCTTATCCAATTCTATTTCGAGAGATGATTGAACATTGAGGACAGTGTTGTACTTATGGGGGAGAGGATGTAATATCGTCAAATTATTAGAAAATAAATTCCAAATTGAAATTAGAAATAAATTTTCATTTATGAAAATTCGGATTTGAAAATGAATTCCCATTTATGGAAATCCGAATTTAGAATTTTGGATTATATAATTATTTTTTTTTAGACTGTTGGGAAAATTTTTGACTTTCCATCTGTCCTCTTTTGATGGACACATGTTGAGACAAACTTTTTAAATAAATTAAATGCTAGAAGACAAATGGAACAACCACATTAAAAATAACTGACTATGACTCCATGAGTGGGGAATAGGTTTGAGATAACTCAAAGTTGATTTTTACAAGTGGAAGAAGTTGAGTTTTGTCACTAGAAGCCCCTAAAAATGAGGGATTTGTAAAGCTATGAATTCCCCCAAGGAGGAAAAGGAATGGAAAGTCCTATCCAAAAGATAAATAAAACATATGTGAGAGGCATGACGCTACTTAGTATGTGGAGGAAGGATAATTTTTTTGTTGTTATGAACACATATGGTGTGAGGCAAAGCATTTTCTGATCTGTTGAATGTGAAAATAGCTAAGGAGGATAACTCAGTTCTCCCTTATGGAGTCATGGTTAGGCTAGGGGGTGATTAGGACAAGTGATCGTGGTTGTTTTATTTCTATGGTTGGGTGGAACGTGGCTTTTCCATTTGTTTTCCCAGCATCATTTTTCAGATATGTATCTCAACTATGTACCTTATTGTTGATATTACATTATTGATATTATATTGTGAATGTTATATTGTTGATGGTATATGGGCGATGCTATGTTTTATATTACATATATATAGATAGAAATCTATGTATATATCCCTATTGGCCATAATAGTCTTATTCCATTACTTGTTGTTAAATTACTGGTTAAATCAAACTACTTCAGAAAGGAACAAGTCCAATAGATTGTATCGAATCACCTACTATCATGATGAGGATAATCATTAAAGAATAATAGTCCTATAATACATTCGTTTTTATCTATTAATAAATAAATTATTGGTTACAGTAAAATCGTAGAATGATATGACAAAAATTACTTTTATTATAGTCAATATATCACTCACTACAATTTGGGCTTTCCATAGTCCAAGGACTCCATAGCTAGTTCCAACATAATTTTAAAAGATTCTACAATAGACTGTTTATAACACAGAAATGAATGCATGCATGGAATGGTAGAATAAAACCTTGGAACCCGAATACCTTTTAGTGGTTGTACGCCTCTTCGTCAAGTTACACTGTCATTTTTTCCAACCTACAAAAGAGCATGACGATGGTATTAGTAACGTTACTAATGTCTAAACCATTAAAAAAATAATATAAATAAAATGAGTGAAGGCGTAAATTATCTTGGATTCCAATGAATATCAAATTTTTCATCGTTGCCTCTACGAACAGTTGATACGTGATTCAGGAGGAGGAGGAGTGGATTCATAACCATCTGATGGGTTCCCTCGCAAAGAAAAAGGGACCCATTTTTAGTTGATATCCATGTGTAGATTTTCACTTGTGAAATTAAAAATAAAAACAAACATTTAAACAAAGTTTTGTTTCTTCATCATTCCTGTGTGTTCTCTGAAATATTTAGCCTCTAAAATACAGAGAACAATTATATAAAGAAAAATCATAGAATGTAGCCAAAGAGGAAAAACTTGTAAACAAACAATTAACAGGGAAATAATGACAACAAGTTATCCTATCTCTTACAGAGGCTAGATGATATAGGATTATCAATGAATTAGTTTTATTGCAGTAATAAATTAATTATATCAAGGAAGTAATCACATATATGCAACTGATGTGATCCTGGCACTTTTAATTACAGTAGGAACCAATTCAATTTGTAATTAATATCAAAATATGCTCAACCCTGTTAAGACCCCTTTATCATGCATATGCATAAAATCGATGCAAATGAGTGTGAGTATAGGGTCTAACAAGAAATAAATGACTAGGTTGGTTTCCAAGTTCGATCCAGGAAGAATCTTTCCACACATATTTCCTACATTATCACACATAGAAATTTAACTAATGGGAGAAATAACAAGTGAAAGATCATTGTTGAGTTAACTTTAAGAATTCATAGGTATAGATTATCAATGTGTATAGACAAATGTCCTACTTTAGATAAAGATAGTACCTGAAGAAGATATTGCAAAGATAATCATTAAACAGTAACATAGATTGATCCACAATTTCACTCAGAATGGTTTCGAATATAAGAGATTTAATAACTAGTGAATACGATAAAAAAAATGATGGTTTCCTTTAAGTTACATTAGGATTTTCAACCCTGTCCTAATTTAAACAGAGTTCGCATTTGAAATTAACCTTATAAAGAGTAAACTATCCTGACTGTAATTGATTTTAATAAGTACAAGAAGATTTGTAGACTACAACCGAGTCCTGAAATGATGAGGATTAACACCTTAACTGCATTCAGTATCAAACATCACTCAGGGTTGTATTCACAATGTCTCAAGGATAATGGTTATTACACAGTACTTTCCGGGAAAAGGGTCACAGGGAGATAAGGACCTATGTTCAACAAAAAGTTAAAATGATTAACAAGAAAATACAAGAGTTCAGTATGGAAACGATCTACAATGAAATCCAGCCTCCGGATTGGCTGGGAGAAAGTCCATAAGGATACGGACTTGAGGACATATAGTCAACTAGAAGGAAAACCACAGTAACCCTATCTCATACAATAATCCCGACTGATAAGAACTTAAATATTTAACAAAGTAGACAAGTGAAGCTTTATCACAAGTCAACCTGAAGCACAACCTATACAGAGGGAAACAATACGAGGGTCCAACCTCCAGACCAGAAAAAAACACAAGGAATGCGATTGAGAATCCCAGATAATGTATGTTACAATGGAAGACAAATTACCACAAAGAATGCAAGAAATAGAGAAGGTATGGCATAAAAAATGCTTCAAAATGTTTACAGAGTATGCAATTGCTTACCCTACATGTGGAGAATCATTGCCAGTGGACTGTTTCCACCTTTTTTATTCACAAGGGCTGAGCACTACCAAGAACCATTGAGCACAGGGAATATCACAGTGAAATAGAAAAATGTGAAAGACATTAGAGAGGCGACTACGGGAAGTGAATCCATAACTCGATCCCCTCGTTAGTAGGTAAGAGCTACTAGTACACCACCCCCACACCTTGCCATGTGATTCCAACCGAGTGGAGAGCCCGCATTGGGTGGATTCCTGTAGTGTTAGGATGTGGACTACTGGTAGGTCTACCTCCATTAATGGACTGTCATAAAACTTAAACACTTTGAGGCTATAATGACCTAGGGTAAGGTATGAATTGGTACCCATATCGACATGATTATTGAACCACTTTAATGATGTATGATATGAGTACAGTCCTAGTTCAGGTGGACCAAAAACTTTGTATTGCGTAGTGTTTTAAAACTAGGACCATGGGTTCATCGTATATATATGGTCTAGTATAACATAGCATTGATTACATGGTAGGATTGTAATCCCTAGCACACACACCAGGGACAAAGTTGTCCATGTCCCTAGTATAATAAGTCTTGTTATGCCAGTTATAGTATTACAATATGTAAGAGTTGTGGGTATGATATAATCCTAACACATAATTAGGAGCACTAGTGTTTCAACCTTGGCTCTAAGGGTGACATTGTGCAAGGTTGTTATAACATAGTTTAACACACTTATATGATATGGATAATATGGGTATCTTGCATAACCATAGTACTTATGATATAGACGTTGATAGTCATGGTTATAATGTTAATAATATAAATCCATGACTCAAATTTATTAGCAAGGTTGCATGGTCTCATAATTCGTAGGAATTTAGGTTATGAGTTTAAACCTCCTTGGTTAATTTAGTGGATGGATAATATACCTTAACTCTCTCACAATTTGTTTCTTATTTTAATAAATTTTGTGGTACATTACACGGGCCTTCCTAAATACCTCATTTAAAGGCTTAGTATTATCAAATTCAATTTTGTCTTTATAATACTGTGGTAGACAACTCAAGAACCTTTGAAGTTTTTACCTTATCTTCTTTGATATAGGGCACAAACCTCAACAAATCTAGAAATTTATTAATTAGATCATCCATAGCCATTTTTCCTAGTCACAATTCGTAAAATTCTTTAGCCTTTCTTTCGTAATAAATTTATGATAGGTATCGTTTCTTAAAATGATATTTGAATTCTAACCATTCCATCCATTTTTTTTTCACTCCTTTCGCTAGCTTCATATCTTGCCACTAGATACTAGCTTTTCCTTTTAAGTTATAAATGGGCATTCTAACCTTCATATTACTAGAGTAATTATAAATATGAAAGTATTTCTTTATGTCTAGCAGTGAGGCTTCAAATTCCTCCCTAGTCTTTGATTCCCCATCAAAGGTTGATGGTTTTATCTTTTTGAATTCACCTTCAAGGTGATCCAATTGTTTTCTCTTCTTTGTTGTAGATGCCTTGTTTTATGTCATGTGTGTGTCCCCAGAAGAGATTTCTTCTCCTTTTATTTGATGACTATAATTCTTTGAGGAATTTTTACTAACCTCCTCTTCCATCTCATTATTTTTTGTACTTTTCTTTGTTGCTATTCTGTGTAACAACATTTCATTTATTTCCAGCTGATCTTCTAGAGATTTCTTTAACCTTTCATTATCATCTTTAAACACCTGCAATTCCACAATAACATTCCTCATCGTTTCCAACACTTGGGTGGCTGAAGTTACCTCACCGTAATGTTCTGGATCTATATGGAGCTCTTGATTGTGGTTTCTATCAGGTTTGTCTCCTTCTCCATTCTACACTGACATTTTTACAAAAGACAATTTTTTTTCTGTTTGTAATAGTAAATATTATTTGTTATATTTTTCCTTCAACAAAATAACTTTCTGGTGTTTCCCTTAGGACTACGTGTTGTAACCAACAACTTTGATACCATATGTAGTGAACCCTAAAATTAACTACAAAAAAAAAAATTAATAGAGGGGAAACAACTATGAGTCTTGTCATCAAGTACATTCTAAGTCTGAGAAATGTTTCAAGCATTCATTATTTGAAAAATTTGACTATTTTCAAGCATTCATTACTTGACTCAACTCTTAGTTTTCAACTTAAGGACTTTATTTGTACCATAGCCATAAGAGAGGAAATTAAAAGTCTTGCTATAATGACACTTTTTCATAACATTCTTACCTTATTCCCGTAATATAATAAGGATTTTCCCCATGATAGTTTTATCCCTAAACTATAAGGAAAAACCTACCACAACCCATATTATTTATGTTATTATATAGTGCATAATCCCATATCCTTTTATAGTGCATAAATTTTGATCCACATTGAAATTTGTTTATAAGCTAGGTGAGTTAAACCTAGCTATCAAGATGGACCATGCTATTTGATTATATAAATATATATGCATTCAACCCATATTATTTTAAACATAGTCTTAACCAAGATATGAAATATATTAGGAGTATATATATAGTTCCTCTTTCCAGGACACAGTCAGGAAACCACTCATTAAAGGGTAGTTGCACTAGTTAATGACATATATGACACTAGTTAGTTAATATGATTAACCTACATAAGTGACACTAGTCCTAACCCAGTTCTAATCCCACTAACTAGCAATGTAATTGATACGATGGATCTTTATGACAAAGGGGATGACAACACAAAATTTCATTTCAGAAACATGTGACTTAACTTTGTTCTTTAACATCATTAAAGATATGGAAGAAATTTAAAACGATTTACCTACCCCATACTCTATGTTCTGGCGCTCCAAGGATGTTACCCAATAATGACTCTCCACTTCACTGGTTTCACATGGTAGTTGGGGGGGGGACACTTTGGTACCCTTACACCCCAATGATGGGATTGAGGTACCATTACTCCCATGAAATTACCTTGTTTTTCCAATATTCTCTCCATGACACAACTCTTGCGACCTATTACTCTGTAGAGTTCAACTACGGGGAAAAAGACACAACTGCATGCCAATAGGAAGTCAGATGCTTCGTATAATCGGTAAGGTTTTCTTTGCATACTAGTTGTAGATTCGAAAGAGAATTTGGTACTATAATTTGTTTTTTCTGTTAATATTTAAACCACTTGTCCTGCGTCTTTTTGAGTTCTATCCAAGTTATAAACCCCTAGCTAGATTTCGACTGTATGTCGCTTATATGTAACTAAATCCTTCAATTTTACTGCTCCCGGTTTAAGTTTAAACAAGAGTAATAATAACTTTTTGATCCATTGAATGGGAGGTTCTGATTATGGAAAATAGACTCGGTACATGTATTCATATGGTCTTGAGTTTTTTTTTTGCATACAATATGTTCTTTAACCATATACAAGCATCGACCAATCCAAGACATAGCCCAATATTTAACCATTATACTTCACTTGTGGGATATAGTTATATATATATATACTATTATTGTTTCCAAGACTTGACCATAATCCTTAACACTTGTTGTGTTTATAGTTACACCATAACCTTGACAGTGTTGTGTAGCTTCCTTATATTCAAGACCCATCTATTGTGTGCAGAATGATGATATAATGATTTTCTATAAATGCTACCACTATTCTCTGTAGTCATTCACTAGGTATTTTTTTATTTAATTTCCCTAACTAAGAGATCCACCTTATTTATATGAGGAAACATTATATATCTATCTCCCTCAAAGGGTTTGTTGATGTCTCTATAATTCCTTCACTTGATACTTCAAATTCTCTAATTTAGAAAATCCGTCTTTGTACTGTGAGGAAACATTTGTAGATCTATCTCCTTTAAAGGGTTTCTTACTGTCCCTATAGTTAGACTTTATAATTATTTTCGGTGATTAGCCTTTGTCATTTATCCTCTGTACTAAACTCTTCTCTATAATTTTCATCTTTGCATTAGACTTGGTAAATGTTTCATTGTACTATTCTTTGTGATTACTCTCTGTAATTTCTATCTCTATACTAAAATATTCTTTGTAATTTTATCTCTGTATTAGACTTGGTAATTGCTTCATTGTAGATAATTTTCTCAATTACTCTTCGTAATGTTTTTATCTCCAAATTGGACTTTGGTAAATGTTTAACTGTAACTAATCTTTGCAATTAATCTCTTTAATTTCTATCTCTGTACCAGGCTCGGTAATTGCTTCTATGATATGATGTGGTATAGATTCCTTTAAAATTTGTAAAGGTTAACTTTGTGATAACCTATGTATTTTAAATAACTCATGAAAACCAATGATGGATTGATAAAATCAACAGATCTCTGCTACCATATTTGACTTTGAAATTGTATTTGACTTATGTTTATGGATATGCATTTTGATGTTGGGTCCCTTTGCTTGTGAAGGAACCCATCAGACTACTGTGATCCCACTCCTCCTCTCGAGTTGCAGACTTCACTTCACAAGGATAAAAGGGATGGCCGAAATTCAACAAATCCCAAGATAAGTACATGCCATGTCTTCATCTTATTTATATTGTTACTTCAATTATATTGCGGTGGTTTAGTAATCATATATTGTAACGACCCCAATCATTATGACTACAAGCAAGGAAGAAAGTGCATTTTTTTTTTTTTACAGGAAAGAAAAGACGACAATAGTTGAACCACACAACCTGACGACGGACACACATGGGCAGGTCAGTTAACATACAACAACGACTCAACGAGTATCACAAAGAGCAACTAGGTGACACAAGCGTAAATCAGCAGATAGAAATGACTACCCACCCGACTCAACATGACAACGCCTACAAGCTAAGGACGATCAACCACAATCCTAACACAACAACATGGACGACCAGTACTACAACCTCTATGGTGCACAAAACCAAATGCAAGAAGGTGTTACTAACCTAAGCGCCAACATGAACTTACAATGATCGACAAAACCCACCAATGGAAGCACAGACTCCGTGCAAGTGATCATTTGCTTCTATCCAATAGGGCACGCCATGATACCCTCATCAGGAATCATGCCATCCCTAGGTGATAGGTGCGACGATAACCCTGGCGCAACATGACCTATCTAGACCAGGGACTCAAGATAAATCCAACGCGCTAAGAGTCGTAAGAGCTGACAGGAAGACTACGCTTACGCCCCCAAGTAACCAGTTGACAAGACACATATGACATCGTTCATAAATGCACACACATAAATGACTCAACGACAAACACAAACCATAATTCTTAAGAATGATGGCTCAGTGTGAGTAGAGAACTATTAGAACCAACAATAATGTAACTCAATCCCTACCTAACAATGATAATCCCCTAAGTTTTTAAAGGGTCAAACAATTTTAATTTTAAAAACTGTTATATCCCTTAGTATTACAAAATTATTAATTCTTGTGGAAAAAAACTACCTTTCCCTTCCTCAAAGTTCACTTCACTTGAAGGAGAAGTTATTAAAGTACCTAAGTAAACATGCTAGATGAGTAACTAAGTAAGTGGTTAATTAACGATTCAGGGTTCTATTTGAAGAAAGTTCAAGTGAATTCTATTCACCCTGGATAAAGCGTTAATAAATCAAACTAAGCATGACACAAAGATGCCAGAACCCCACATGCTTCATGTAGAAGGATCACCTTCTCCAGTGCCCACGTCACTCCACCCTAGTATTGTGCTTGGGAACACAATTTGATCATAAGGAGGCGTTTAGAATCCTGTGGACAATTGGTGCAAATTTCAACAATTGATAAGCGGCTTCGAGCTTCGAACTAAGACATGAATTAAGAGACCTAGGTTTGGGGTCAATTGTCTCTCAGAGTTTACCATCCGAAAGGGGGTTGAAGCGTTTAAATCGTAGTTCAATAATTTAGTGGGATTCAAACTAGAACTGAAGGTTGTTTTATTTGTAACACTAAGTCTGACCAAAGGCTAAGTAAGGATGGATTCGCTTCCCAGGAAACATTTAAAAGGATGTCAGAGGAATTACAAGGCATGTTGTCTACAGGTGTGAATGCAAGTGCATTTCAATCGCCGTCTGTACACATGCAATCCGCAGTGGGAGCTTACGGTGAATGCCTACCTTTCCAGACAAAACACATGCACAATCTAAAATGTTGCTACATAGAGTTAAATTCGCCATTAAAAAGTGATGAAGACGCAGGGTTAATTTTCCATTAACAAGTGATGAACACATAGAGCGAAATCACCAATAAAGTGATAATTACACAGATTTAAATTCACCATTTAAAGGTGATGAAGATGCAGGGTTAATTTTCCATTAAAAAGTGATGAACACACAGAGTGAAATTGCCATTAAAGTGATAATTACACAAAGTTAAATTCACCATTAAAAAGGGATAAATATGTTGAGTGAAATCGCTAAAAAAAATTGATAATATGCAGAGCGAAGTCGAAGTCACAACTAGTGGCCAAATCGCAAGAAACCAAAAATAAAAATGCATGAATGCATTCACCCTCCAGGTAGTATATCACTGAGGAAAAAAATTGTAGACTGAGGCACAAAACGCAGACAAAAGTTTCGTTTTCAGTCATGGGCCTTCTAGTGCTCGAGGGGATCAGTCTAACAGTGAATTTCAGATTAAAATTTGAAACAAAACATTCGGCTCAAGATCAGCTAAATCATTCGATCAACAAGTTATAAAACCTACCTTTAACTAACATGTAAGCAGAGGAGTAAATATACAACAATCGTTGAAGAAGGAAGAAGGTACATGAATCGCTTAATAAAAATTTGAACACACAAAAAATCATTGAATAAATTGAGAAAGCGCAACAATATCTTAGATGGACAACTCTTCCATAAGCATTGAATCATTGGGTAAGATGTAAGCAACCATATAGGAAATCAAATCAGTTGCAGGGATTATACTAGGATTTAAGTATTTTGGAAATGAAGAGAAAATCATACCAACAATTGCAGAGATGACCATTCCAAGAAAAAGAAAAAGTCGTTTTATAAAAAAAAAATGCAGAGATCATTTCATCAAACATAGAGATCATATCAATTGCAAGAGGGTGCAATAAAATCACTCAACTAGGAACAATCAACAGGGTTAGATGGCTGGGCAGAAACATCCTTCGCTCATCATCCATGCATAGAAAAGTAGGGCATTTGGATCCATAGGTCTATTAACACCGAAGTGACGATCATAGATCTGGCTCCTGGCCGACTGCTCAAGCATGGACTGATGAGCTAGGGATGAAGGCGAAGAAAAAAAATAAACTGTAAATCATTACAATCAATAAAACCATCTAGGACAGTCAAGACATGCAGGGATTGAAAGCCAAGGGAATCGATCAATAATAAGCTTAAGGCTATGGGGGATATTTAGTTATCAATTAAAATGCTAGTCAATGAGCCCAAGTTGTATGCTCTGAGTAGTTGTCCTGCACGCTCCGTGCAGCTCCCGCTTGCTGACCGATGAGACTTCACCTATACCTCCCAACCAACGCTAGGGGTAATCTTCTTCTCCCTTAGCCTCCCGAGCCACAAAAGGGCCATGCACACTAACCAAAGAATCAACTAGCTCCCATCTCGCCTTGTAAGGCTAAGCTACCACTCCTCACCGAGATGGGTATCCCAACTCCCACAAGCTAAGTCAGTCAAGTCTAAAATTCTGCAGTGTAACATTACGCATAATAGATGTTGTCCATTATCCTCCTCCTCCCTCCATTATATAGATTTTCTAAGTCATCTACTTTCCCAAAATCCCATTTAATTTATTGTTCAAAATTTAATTCATAATAATCCTCCTCGTACATATGTCACCCATCCCCTTCATTTCACCATAAATTAATTTAATTAATTAATTAATTACTCCTATTTCCCTCACCTACCTAAAAGAATTCCTAGAATCGCTCCTAGGTGTCCCCAAATTCCCTTACACAAATTAATGACTTACCCCCTTACTAATTTATTAGTTAAGTTTGATTTTAGAAAGTTCTTAAATTCTAGATACCTTACTAAGTTAGTCTTTCTACTTTTTCCTTGCTTCCCCTTTCTTTTTATGTTTCCCGCTTTTTCCTAGTTTCCTAAATCTTTTAAATTTCCCTCCTTCCCTTTTTATTTAAACTCAAAAAGGCATGTGTAGAAACATACCCCATTTCCCCTTATCCTTTTTAATTAATAAATGTTTAATTAGCATAATATAACAAAACAATTATTTTCCCTTTTTTAAATTTTATCCCAAAATATTTTTATAAATCAATTTAATTGCTTACGCCCTTCTTGTCACATGATGAAAGATGGTTATCATTATTATTTATTTATTTATTTTACATATATATATATTTTTTTTATCACAAGTATCACTTAGACCTAGACATTATTTTCCTGGGTTGGGCGACATTTTATTACGGAAAATGCTTTAAATGTTTCTCATCACATTATTCATTCTAAGGCCATATAGGTTCATTCATTTATTAATTTGTAACGACCCCTTCGTTATGTCTATGAATAGCGAAGTACAATAGGGAGATTTTTTTCTTTTTTTTCTTTTTAACAAATGAGAATTTAACAACATCACCTAATTCATATCAATGCAAAAACACATGACATCATAACTAAAGTGACACATGATCAAAATATAAACAAACTCTACAATATCATTGCGGAACGAATTTTGCAAGCTATAATGCCAACCAATCTCATCATATTATCACCAATAACAATAATTTGTCGAATATATAAACGCTTTCTAATTTACCAATTAAAAGCGTACCTTTGCCTTATGCCACGTTGGAAGACGTCCCGTGCTCCGTGCCGCGCCCCGCGCTCCGTGCCGCGTCTCGCTTGACGACCATAGAAAGCTCACCGGTACCTCCCAGCCAAACGCTAGGGGTACTCTGCTTCCCCCTTAGCCCCCCGAGCCGCAAAGGGGCCACACAAGAACCAGAGATAGACTAGCGTCTCAGCTCGCCTCAACGGCTGAGCTACCACTCCAACACAGCTGAGATATACCCAACTCCTCACAAGCAACCCGT
>JASDQU010100629.1:250978-261925 GCA_032191745.1 Picea mariana | reverse complement strand
CATCAAGATCCTAACCTTCGCACGCAGGTTGCCATTAAGGCCAAACACGAACCTGTTGACCTTGAGCTTCTCAGTGTTCAGGTGCGGAGCATACCGGAGCAGCTCCATAAAACGTGCCTCGTACTCGGGCACTGTACGACCTCCCTGTCATAAGGCGTTGAACTCATTGAGCTAACGCTCAATGAATTCCTCAGATAGATACCTCTCTCAAAACTGTTCCTCTAATAGTTCCCACGACACGTCTTCAACGACCATGTTTAGCTGCGGCAGGAGCGTCTTCCACCATAGAAGAGTGCTCCCCTTCAGTTGGAAGACCGCCATGCGGAACTTCATGTTGGAGGTATAATCGCGAAGTGCGAAGCACATCACCATATTCTCCAACCATGCCTTGGCGGATGCGCCGTCCGGGGCACCAAAGAACTCGGGAAATTTTACCTTCTCGAGTTCACGGTGAATTCTACTCATAACGGCCGGTGCGCGCAGCGGAACCTCAGCAGGTGTCGGCGCCCTGGCCTCATCTCTATCCAATCTGCTGATCAGCGCCTCAGACATGTGCTAGAAAGAGCTCATCATCCCCACAACATCGGCAACTGCAATCTACTCCTGTCCAAGGACCTGCTCGCCTCCCTCGGGGTTAGACCCCTCAGGCGTGGATGCTGCTGGAGGTGTCACGCCTCCTCCCCTAGCACCTCGTCGTCTGCCTCCGCGGTGTCCTCTTACCATGATTACCTGCACACACACAATCAACTCGATCAACAATAGAATAATCAAACATAATCATGTCAACGGAAGCCGTAGCGAATCCCAAGTCTCGGGTCTAACCTGCTCTGATACCATATGTAACACCCTCCTCGTTACGACAACCATTCTAGTAACAGGTGAATTTTTTTTTTTGTTTAAGGTGTGTGCGCGTGTGTAGAAGTATCAACACACTTAACTGTACGATGCCACTCGACAACCAACGAGACGCAACCACGATGTTCAGCACAAGAAGACTGAAGGCACACAACGCGTAACTGCAACAATAAACGACCATAGGCACAAGGTGCACAACACAAACATTAAGACATACTGGGGGTGCATAGTAAGAACATAGGGGAAAGAGTCCACAGGGTTAGGGTTGCTATTTCTACACAAGAAAGCAGGGCGTTTAGTCTTATGTCTTCTCAAAAGAAGATTAGATAGGCTCCTGGCCGACTACTCAGGCAGAAACTAGTAACTCGACCCAAACATGACGCAAGTAAAACGAATACAACGAGACGACCCCGACACATCACAAAGACAACTAGCGATAAACGCCCCTAGACCTAAGGCATACATCTAGCAGCTTGTAATCAGAAAATGACACTGGGGGTTAAGTACAGTACAGTCACCGAGGGAAGAATCCAACAGTGGAGTTCGCCATTTCTGCATAGAAAATCAACACTTTTAGTCTTATGTCTTCTCGAAAGAAGATTAGACAGGCTCCTGGCCGACTGCTCAGGCAGAAACTAATGACCTCCATCAGGTGTGTCACAAGAGTGGAAACCCTACCTTTAAAGGGCTCGAGACTCTTGATACGGAACTGGATTCTTTACGCAGAAAAATCACATACACGGACATAAACACGAAGGCTACAAGGAGGGGTCTACACCCCGCCCGACATAAGTAGACTACACGGCTAACTGACTGCAATCAAGTATGACCTACATAACAAGAATGATTACGCCCCTTACAGAAGTCGCGTGACAAGGACTCTGACGACGAACACCCAAGTTCAACATTATCTAAACGAACAACCACCCCTAGATACTAACTTGGAGTAAATTGTGGTACGTGAATCCAGGTTATTGCACCACCTATGTTATTACAATAATTAAAACTTACAATAGCTCTGTCATGAACCAATAACCATCTATCATTTATGTCACAAACCGAACCATGATCTTACAATTATCGTACCTCTTATATGCTACAACCACTAAATTCATAATGACCTTACAAGATAAAATCCTTCGCTAAGGTCCAATAGTAATGCACTAAAAGTGACATCATATTTATAGATAATATCAATTGAAAATTACAACATACATCAGAAATTAAAATGGCAATCTAAAATAATAAAATTTAAATGACAAAAGTTAAAAAAAAAAGGGCATTATTGGATATGACAACTATCCATATTAAAATAACAATAACTAAAGTTAGCAATTAATTAAAGAGGTCACTATATGGAAATAGAGTCATGATTATAGGAATCATCAATTGGATTTACAATATACACCATAGATTAAAAAGGCAATCTAAAATAATAAAATTTAAATGAAAAAAGTTAAAAAAAAGGCATTATTGGATATAACAATATTAATCATTATTCTCAAGCAATCATTACTTTCATGCGATTATTATGCACTTATAAAAGGATATAACGATAATAATCATATACATGATATAACAATACTAATCATTACTTCCATGCAATTGCTTTAAGGATATAACAATATGCAATTTATAAAAGGATATAACAGTAGGCAATTATAAAAGGATGTGACCGTAATAATCATTACTTTAAGGATATAACAATATGTAATTATAAAAGGATATAACAATACTAATCGTTACTTTCATGCAAATAATTCCATGCCATCAAATAATCAGCAAGCCACGACCGCCTAGTTTTCCATAACAGTAATTACGCTGCCTTTTAAATTGCACTTTACAGTTAGCAATTTAATATTGCCATTCTAAAAACAAAAAGGCCGCGTTACAGCGCCAAAGGCTGATCCATACCTAAATCACAAAAAAACACGATTACTATGCCCTCACGAAAAGCAGAAACTGTCGTTCTGTCACCCACCCATTACGCTATACTAACCGTTTGCATGCAATGGAATGTATATTATTTGTCTAGTATTATAAAGATCGGTTTTAAAAATAGAAATATCATCACTAAGACAGCAACAACCAGACACCACTCCATTTCTTTATCTCTCGGTGCATTGACATCTGGTTAGAGTATCCAAAGTTCAGGATCCTTCATGAAAGGCGAAAATGACTGTCAGGATTCGGGAAGGGAGAACAGAACCTTTTCCAGAGGGAAAGATTCAAAGATAGGGACCGACTATCATGGCACTCAGCGCAAATGCAGCCATGATGGAAACAAGATGTCAACGTTTGACAGGACACCAGGATGAAAAAGAAAAACAGAATGCCATTGTTTGACAGGGACGCCAGAATGGAAAAGAAAAACGAAAGCCAATCATTTTTAAAACCTTCTGGATCAATGAACAACAACAACATTCGAATTTTCCAGAATGGATCATAACTTTTGGGTCAAAAACAAACGAAGTTGCTAGGGATGCATGGTGCAGAATCAACCTTCAACGAAATTGCCAGCGCCAAAGATCAGTTTTACAGTGAATTGCCAAGGTCAGAAGTTTTGCAGGAAACCACTCAAAGGTGGAGGAATAATCACGAACAGAATGCCGTGCTCTGAGGGTAAGGCGCCGGGGGTTTCCTACAACAAGAACAACATTTAATGGCTGGTAATCGTGTGGACAACCTCCACTAACACGCAGAGGCTCACAGCTCAAGCGCAGAGGTAATACAATTAGAAAACACATAATTTAAAGGCTGGGAATCGCGTGGACATCCTCCACCAACTCGCGGAGGCTCACAGATCCTAAATTCCAAACAAAAATGCCGAGCCAATGCCAGAATGAAATCTGGTGTCCACATTCAAAACGAGATTGCCACAAACAAATTTAACCTTCCTCATTCATAGACACAAATTTGCCAGAACTAGCTATTCAGTAACAATTATAAGACAAAAATTGCCAGAACAATTGCACAATAACCATTTACTGAAACGAACTTTTCGACAGAGTTTTTATTTTCAGTAACACAGTACACAATCCTAAATTATAACAGCAATCGTTTATACAGTCCAGGACGTTAAATAAAAAGGTATAACAACAATATTAAAAATTACACTATCCCGCACCATCATTTAAATTCGCACGGTCCAGAATTTCGGCAGAAAGATTTCATACAGTCAGAGCGATGAAAGAAAGGGAACATACAACATCAATAACCTTAAAATTGCCGAATATAAAAATGCTTTCTACTTCACCGATTAAATTCATACCGTTTCCTTACGCCCGCGTCGAAATACGTCCTGCGCTCCATGCCGCGTCCCACACTCCTTGCTGCTCCCGCTCGCTGACCGCAGAAATCTCACTGGTACCTCCCAGCCAAACGCTAGGGGTACTCTGCTTCCCCCTTAGCTCCCCGAGCCGCAAAGGGGCCACACAAGATCCAGAGATAAGACTAGCTTCTCAGCTCGCCTCCGAGGCTGAGCTACCACTCTAATACAACTGAGATAAACCCAAATCCTCACAAGAAATCCATCAAGCCACAATCCAGCAACATAATGTTACACTAACCGTTCCTCCCTTTCTTCCTTCTTTTCCCCTTCTTTTATAGAAATTTGAGACCCACCTACTTTCCTAAATCATTATTAATTAAATTTTTATGACAACCCTCTAAAAATTCACTGTCGTCCAAGTGTCACTAATCCCCACGGTTCTCCAAAAATTCAATTCTTTTTATTAATTAAAAGACTCAATTCCCTCACTTCCCCCTAAAGTCGCTCCTAAAATTACTCCTAGGGTTCCTAGATCCCCTCTCATGCTTTTAATAACTTTCCTGAAATGAAGTTTCTGATTTTTAGTAACTCCTTAAATGCTGATTCCTTTTCGCTTTTTACCCTATGTCTCCTACTTTCCAATATTAAATTTCCTTTAATACAAGTTTCCTTATTTCTATTAATTGTTCCTTTCCTCTTTTTTTTGGTTTATTTATTTATTTTATTTTATTTTATTTTTATTTTTTTTTAAAACCCAAAATGATAAAGTACTTATTAATCCTTTCATTGTATTTCTAAAATCCTATCTTTTATACTCCCACACTTTAATAATTTTAATTCTTCTTTATAATTTAAAAGCCATGGGTTTCACTTAATTTAACTCCCTCATTACTTTACCCCCTTTAATTTTAAGAAGACTTAACTAACACTTAGGAGGGTTTTAGTTTACGTTCTTAAGTTTATTTTTGGAGGGTCTTCTCTTAAGGCTAGTCAAAATTTTATCTTAGAGGATACTTAAATTTAGGTTCAGATTGAACTAGGCGACAATTCATTAGGGGAGTCGTTTTAAGAATTTTATCAGGCGTTAAGGTCTTAGGGTCATCTAGGTAGTCTCATCCTCATCATCAATGCGACGTGCCCTTCAGGACGCACTACGTGCTCCAAGGGTTCCACTCGCCTCGTTTTCTTCTGTTGCGCGACGTGCCCTTCAGGATGCACCACATGCTCCAAGGGTGCCACTCGCTGACTTGTATTTCTTTGAGCGACGTGCCCTTCAGGATGCACCATGTGATCCAAGGGTGCCACTCACTGACTTGACGGATTGGTAGACATCTATAACCCCTGGAGTCAACACTCCACCAGGTGAACTTGTGGGAGACTAAGGGTTCTAAGGAATAAGGCCCCCGCCTTATTGCGCGCCCCTTAGAATCATCGTGAGTGACTGTCACAGTCTGCCCTCACGACATCGTGGATCCTCTCGAACTAGGTAATCGTTAACCTACAGTTCGAGCCATAGCGGGAGTGCTAGTAGGCTGTGGCAGGGCTGCTGTCCACACCTCTCCCTCAACCTCTCTGGAAATCATGTGTGGCCCCTTTACTCCATATGTGAGTCTTGGTCGGGAAGCTATCGTCAGCCTGCATCATCAACCATCATGTTAGATCATGTCAACAACATATCATAGAATCAATAGCATATTATCAAAACAAAGCAATATCACTGGAAATGAAACAGCCCAAATAGCCCACTCCCTGACTCAATCCAGAGTCCAAGGGAGTTCCACTGATGCCTCTGCATCCTCAAGGTCAAAAACCCTGCACACTCAAATAAACTGCGTCAATAGCACCTATATACAACAATAGTAAAACATCCTGTTCATCAATCATAACGCATAATCATCAAGGATAAGTGTTTTATCATCATAACAATCCTGATCACTTGCGAGCAAGTGTCCTCAAAGAATAAGTTTTGTAAGTGCGTCAGAGCGGGATGTTACAACAACTAGCAACAAGAACTAAAATGAAAGAGGTTGACTTTATTTATGATTATGAGTTCAGTTTAGATGGTCAAAACATAAGAAAAAATCTGAACATTCTACCACTAGGATCTTATGATGTGATTATCAGAATGGATTGGTTAGAAAAGAACAAAGTGGTACTAGATTGTTATGCAAAAACACTTAAGTATAAAGATGAAAATGACACTACTGGGACAATCCAAGGTATACAAAAACCAATATCAGTTAGAGAAGTGTCAACAATACAATTCGAGAAATGCATGAGAAAGGGGTGTCAAGTTTACGCCATCCAAGTAACAAACCTGTTAGAAAAAGAAGATAAACCCAACTTGGAAGACTTTGTTGTTTTATGTGAATTTAGAGACCTGTTTGTTGATGAAATACCTGAACTACCCCCTAGAAGGGAAATAGACTTTTCTATAGACCTGCTACCTGGTTTAGCCCCTATCTCTAAAGCACCTTACCAAATGAGTTTTCCAGAATTGATAGAACTAAAAATTTAGCTACATGAATTGTTGGACAAAGAGTATATCAGACCGAGTGTTTCACCATGGGGAGCACCAGTCCTCTTTGTGAAAAGGAAAGACGATACTCTAAGACTATCTATCGATTATAGACAATTGAACAAAATGACTATTAAGAATAAGTACCCCTTATCTAGGATAAATGATATGTTCGATCAAGTAGGTGATGCAAAGATATTTTCAAAGTTGGATTTACGATCTGGTTATCACCAAGTTAGGATAAAAGATGAGGACATAAGAAAAACAACTTTTCGAACAAGATATGGACATTACGAACTTGTATTTATATCTTTCAGACTCACCAACGCGCCAACCACGTTTATGTGTTTAATGAATAGTATCTTCAGTTAGTATTTGGACAATTTCATATTGGTATTTATTGACGACATTCGGGTATATTCTAAAACAAAAGAAGAACACGAGGAACACTTAAGAATAGTTCTATAAACTTTAAGGAAACACAAACTGTATGCTAAATTTGATAAGTGTGATTTTTATTAGGAAAAGATACAACACCTAGGACATGTAATATCTGCAAAAGGTATTGCAGTCGAACCTGAGAAAATAAGGACCATTATGGAATGGCTAGTACTGAAGGATGTAGCGGATATCCGGTCATTCATAGGAATCACCAGATATTATCGCAGATTTATAGAGGGATTTTCCAAAATTGCTTACCCTATCACATCGTTGCAAAAGAAAGGGACCAAGTTTAACTGGTCACAGAAATGTCAAGATAGTTTTAATAAGTTAAAGGGATTGTTAACAACCACGCCCATTTTAAAGGTAGAATATCAGGACAAAGACTTCACCGTTTGTGTAGATGCGAGTAAAGAAGGATTAGGTGGTGTCCTAACCTAAGAAGGGCATGTTATTTTTTATGAGTTTCGAAAACTAAAGGAACGTGAGCGAAACTACGTCACTCACGATTTAGAATTGGCAGTTGTAATACACGCCTTAAAAATGTGGTGACACTACATAATGGGTAGGAAGTTTCTATTATTGACTAACAACAGCAGTGTGAAATTTCTTTTTAGTCAACCAGACCTTAATGCAAGGAAAGCAAGGTGGCTAGCCTTCCTGAGCGAATTTGAATTTGAGGTAAGACATATCAAAGGTAAAGAAAATAAGGTAGTTGATGATTTAAGAAAAAGAGTTCATGGGTTATTTGAAATAAATGTTAGCAAGGCAGAAATCGATCTTTAACAGAGGATAAAGACTGCAGGTAATAACGACGAGAAGTACACTCAAACAATGGTAGAATTAAAGAACACTACAGGGAATTCAGACAAATTGGAGATGAGTATTGATAAAAATGGTCTACTATGACTTAAAAACATAATATACATACCAGATTCGACAGAATTAATGTTAACAATTCTGGATGAAGTGCATAAGAAACCATATTCTGGTCATCCAGGATACCAGAACACAATAACAACACTTAGAAAATTATTTCATTGGCCTAATATGAAGGGAGAAACAACAGAATACTTAGCTAAGTGTCAAGATTGTCAGTAGGTAAAAGCCAAACACCAGCATCCAGTCGGCCTATTACAACCCTTACTAATAACGAAATGGAAATGGGAGACTATATCACTGGACTTTATTACAGGTTTGCCTAAAACTCATAAACATAATGATTCTATTATGGTGGTAATCGATAAACTCAGTAAGTCTCCACACTTTATTCCTGTAAAGTCTACTTTTAAAGATATTAACATCGCTGAAATATTCATGAAAGAATTTTTTTAGACTGCATGGTATTCCTAAAATGGTGATTTCAGATAGAGATGTAATATTTACATCTTCTTTTTGGAAAGAATTGTTTGCAAAGCTAAATATTAATTTGAATTTCAGCACGAGTTATCATCCACAGACGGATGGACAGACTGAACGAACAAACCAAATCATAGAAGATATGCTCTGTATGTACGTAAGAACAAAGCCAAGAAAATGGGAAGACTACCTGCTGTAAGGTAGCTAGAGAGGTAGTGGGTCCACTATATTATTAAATAAGGCCCACTAAGGTAGTTAGATATAATAAATGTAAGAGGACTTCTTAGAAGGTTCTACTTCTAGAATATTCCTCTTCTAGAATGTTCTTAGGTGATGGTAGCACTATATAAAGGGATTCAAGCAATGTAATGAGACATGAAGAGAAGTATTGTATTTGGAGCTATAGCTCAATAGGAGGATTCCCCCTCGAAGAGGCAAGTGAACAGGAGAGGATCCCTTCCATAATAGGATCCATTGTACGGTGTTGCCCTACCTCAAGGGTTTGATATAATAAAGTTGTGTTTTTCTATATTGTTCTTCTATATCAGTTGTGGTGCTTTTGTATTCAGTCTTTGGTTCTTAACACCTGCACTTGGTAGAATTTTCATATAACAATGGGTATCAAACTTCTGCTAAATTGAGCCCCTTCGAGGTATTGTACGACATAAAGTGTATGACTCCAATTAGATGGGATAACCCAGTTGACAGACTCATGGTTTGACCATATATGCTCCAAGAAATGGAGAGTATGGTAAGAAAGGTACAACAGAACTTAAAAGAGGCATAGGAAAGACATAAAAGTTATGCAGACCAGAAAAGAAGACACTTGGAGTTCCAAGTGGGAGACCATGTTTACTTAAAATTCAAAGCCCGAAAGAGTTCATTAAAGATAGGGAACTGTGCCAAGTTGGCACCAAGGTTTTGTGGGCCCTTCAAGATACTAGCTCGAATTGGACCCGTAGCATACCAACTTGCACTTCTAGCCAATCTAAAAATTCATAATGTATTTCATGTTTCTTTGTTAAAGAATTATGTTCATGACCCTACTCATATGATCGATTGGAAATTGGTGCAAGTAGAACTAGAAGGAGAGTTCCAGGAGGAACCCTTGCATATTCTGGGCCAGAGAGAAATAATACTTTGGAACAGAGTCATTGCTCAGGTAAAGGTGCAATGGAAGCACTTTAGCCTGGTGGTGGCCACTTGGGAGTTGGAGGGAGATTTGCGGAAATCTCATCCAATCCCGCTCCAATAAAGGAATGAACACTGAGGACGGTGTTTTTTTGAAGGGGGAAAGGATGTAACATCCCCAAAAGTAAATTATTTTGAATTTGAAATTTCTTAGGAAATTTATTCCGTTTTTGGTAAATTCAAAATTGGAAAATTTTTGCCATTTATGGCAATTTCAAATTTCGAATTTGATTAATTGTAATTAATGATTATGACTATTGGGAAGAGACTTGATTTGACCCAACTAACTACTTGATTGTGACACTTGTATGAAACAAAATATTTTATAATTATTGCAGGAGGACAAATGGAACAACCATGTTGAAATAAGCTGACCATGACTCCATGAGTGGGGAACATGTTGGAACTACCTCAGGGATGATTGTTACAAGTGGAAAATCAAGAATTTGGCCATTGCCAGCCCCTGAAAATTAGGGTTTTGGAAATCCAAAAATTCCCAAGGGGGAAAAAAGACCTAGGCATTTTGTTTTGATAAATAGCATATGTGAGGAGGCAGGATGATGCCTAGTATGCAGAGAAATTTCACTGATATCTTGTTGTTATGAACACTAATTGTTGAGTGTGAGGCAAGAGAATATTACTGAAGTTGAAGGGTAATTGCTGAGGAGGAGTTCCGAGTTATCCCTCATGGATTCATGGTCAGGCTAGGGGGTGAAATGGACAAGTGATTTGGCTATCCTGTTCTTAGGTTGGGAGGAACGTGGTTGTTCCCTTTGTCTCCCAACGAACAAATTCATATGTTATATTTTCCATCTCTGTTTGAATGATTAAATCACTGGTGTAGCGAATCTATTAATTCTGAATTGATACAATAGCCTTTACTGTTGGATTAAATTATGAACGAATGTTTTAATTGCCTTTTTATTTGTTATGATAGTTGAAAGATTTCGCATGGTTAAATTTTGGAGGAAATCATTTCTGTAAACTAGATTAATACTATATGAAGATAATTGTAGGATAAATTACCAGTGCATCAAAATTCCATATGTAGAACTATCTATGCATAAATGAATTTGAAACTAAGTTTATATATGGGTGTATTTATATTTCTGCAAGTAAATCTCAGGGTCATAATTACTTATTCAAGACCTCCATTTCCACATAGAATTGAATTAAAACTAGTGTGAAACGCTATTTATTTCATGATATAATTATATTCATATAAAAGATTCATGTCTATTTATTGTTGGCGATCTGCGTAGACATTACAGAAGAAAACTGAGATTGAATGTCAACAATAGAATATATATAT
>JASDQU010100629.1:224961-250862 GCA_032191745.1 Picea mariana | reverse complement strand
ATAGGTTCCTATACTATGTAAATGATAAACTATTCTGAAAGACATGTAAATACAACTATATAAATGAAATGCTGGATGTAGGAGACCAATAAATTTCTCCCAAAATAGAGGAGCTAGAATCTCTAATGCCTTCATGGAATACAATACGATTTGAGTTTTTTCCTAGCCATTGTAACAACAACGATTCATTTCTTTTTCACTATAAATCAAATACAATAAAATAAATGAGTACCAATAACTCTATTGACATAACTAAATTATGGAAAACACATTAGCATCGAAAAAATCAAATTGAATAAATGTAAGTCGAGATGCCTTGGCTTCAATATTTCATTTTTTTAATAGTAATTGGTGCCCGACAATCAAGAGACAAACTCACTATGATTCAACATATCATTCTGAGTACATACGACAGGGACTGTAACTCAATATCAAAGAAATTTATTACATAGTTTGACCAGACTTAAAATCAGACACGGACCCAATACTTATGCAAGTACTAGTGACCTTCCAACAATAGGAACAACACCACAAGGGGGGGTTACACTTCAACCAAACATTACTGAGGGTGAAACATAACTAATTGAAATGGAAAAACTGGATGGGACCATGACCTCCATTTCCTAGAACTTGTAGAGTTAAGACTGAGAGATGATGGGCTTAGAATCTGAATACCTTTTGCGTCAATGGTAGGGCCGGGTATCCGAAACTTGCACAGACTGAAGCTATGGAAAAAAAAAATGTACCCAGTAATTATCAGTAATTTATATGAAAGAAAGGTAATGGAAACATCAATAGGATTGATAATTGTTAACAAACCGAATATTCCAGAAAGACACTCATCTTTTGGCATGCAGGCTCGTATTTATTTTCCTATCACTTGTTGGCTGGATGAATGTGCGGGCCGAGAGAGAATGGTGTAGTAACACCTTGATGGGTACCCTCACATCAACAGGGCCGATCATTGGTGAATTACACCCAATCTTTAAACAAACAAAGCTAATGTTAGAAAAAAACATTTATACATCAGTCAAAGAATTTAAATAAAATGAAATAGTCGACAGTACTAGTCACCCTTAACATACAGATGGCGTAAGTCATGTTGTGCGAAGACATACCATAAAACTTTCACACTGAACCGAGAATAAAATTGCAGAAATTAATGATAAATCGGCAATCAATATAGAGAGTTACATAACCAGACCCCGAGAGGTCGCATTGCGACATGCAATGTTGTTAACACATGAACAATAGTGTTCGAATATTATTCGGCTGAAGAAAAACAATCTTTTCAAATTTAAACACAAAGTTATGGACTCAAGTGTCACATACTGTAAGGTAGTTCCCTAGGAATTGTTTGAGAACACAATAGACAATTTTTGTTATTACACTAGACAAGAATGCTTTAGTTGTTAAATAAACACTTTCCTTTGTAAGGAACAGTTAAGAGTTAGAGTAAAAGTACCTACGGGTTGACTCACCCTTCGCGAAAAGAAAGAACAAGAAACAATACAAGGTGCTACACATAGAGTATACATTCAAATATAACAAACCTCGTAAGCACTCAACACCAGACCTTGAAGTGCCACAACAGGGTAGGAGCGCAAAAGAATAACGATTTTAGGACATAATGAAACCCTAAGTTACATTTTAACTAGGGGACTAAACTGGCAAATCCTCTGAAATTGGGATGAGGATATGGGGTGCCGAGACCTTTGGGAAACCGAGACAGAAATAAACGAATAACCCAAAATTGTTTCAGAACAGGAATAAACTCGAAGGATGTCAAGCATTAGTGCTGAGGGGAGGATGTAAATAAATGCTATAACAAGAACTACAGAATGAAATGAATTTCACTGTAGTGAATCTCAGAAGACTCTGCTCTTCTGTTTAAAAACATGACGGCCTCTTAAAAACTTACCAGGGAGACAGATATTGTTGACTGGTTCCCTGAGCGATGACCTTCTGAATGTTATTTTCCCCCACACCGAAGGAACAGCATGCAGAGCCATTTTCAGAGAGTTCACAATGACAAGGAACAACTCGCCTAACCCTAAGGGGAGGGTGAGCTATGCAAAGTAAATGCCGAACGTACGGGGTTGGTCGAGCCATGTGCTAGGGAAGATTTGGCATGATGAGATTAGAGGAAGGTTAGGTGGAAGAGCCATCGTAACTTGTGCATACAGTACATCCATTAATCACAGGAGCGAGGTCTTAACTTTCTCTGACAAGTACATCTCCTACCCTTAATAACCGAAAATGAGAAATTAACAACAGTCACTTCATGAAGTGACTAGTCAAGACTATTTAGGTGCTAACTGTTTCGTCTTAGTTAGACTACCGTCGTTGATTTGTTTTGTTGAGATAAAACTGAGTTAAGACTTAGTTGAACAAGGTTTTCGCGCAGGATTTTCCTTACCTAAACCCTTTTAAGCATAATGAATAGAAGAAATTTAACCACGAAGGAATTCACAAGGAAAGTTTGTTTAACGACTCAGACCTTTTCAAAGGATGTAACCAACTCATAATATGCCATGTATATTCTATCTAGGGTATAACTCCCGACGAATTTTCCTTGGTAGATTTTTTCATTTTAAGACCAAATGGTACAACCTTGCGCGCAAGCATAAGGACTCATATGTTAAAAGATAATTTAGGACTACAAGTCTTATATATACATAAACTATTATATAGGTAGATATATCTTATATATTTGTTGATGAAAAGTGACAGAACTTTTAGAGAGTTACTCTTATTAAGTTTTAAATTAGTCTGGGTAGGATTGTCATCGTGTGGTAGATGGAATATAGATCTATGATCATAATAAACATTACCACCCCTTCGCTAGGAATTTATTAAAATAAAATGGAGATTAGTGTCCCATAGAAAAAAAATATTTTATGTCAAAATTTGAGGTACATTATAATGTGTCTCTTAGTAAGATAGAAGGGCCCACAATGGGAGAGTCTGAAGTTGAATCATAGGAAAAATCTACTGAAGGAGATGAAGCAAAGACACATAAAGGACAAAATAATGAAGAGAAGGAGGTCATTGACTCAAAGGCATAATGTGTTACATATTTGAAGAAAAAACAATAAATTCCTATAGTTGTTGCATATTGTCATCCACATCATATAGACAAAAAACAATCATTAAGGGAAGGGTGTAAACTTCAATACATTTATGAACTAGAAGGGCACCAGACATGAAACTGATCAAGAGGTGCATGGAAGGCTATCGACATTATAGGAAGACATCTAGCTAATGAAACAATCCCTTGGAAACACAAGCATGATGCAGATCAGGACCAGGGTGGAAAGGAAGCAATTGGACATCATGTTCCTCTTCCAATAGGATGGATGGGTGGTCATACTTGGTACGATTTGGCTACATTTTTTAGCTGGTAATATTGTATGGTTTCTTCTCATGTTCCGAGGATGAAACATGTGAAGGGAGGTGGAATGTAGTATACCTAGGGAGGTAATATGGGGTACCTAGGGAGGTATCGAATGGGAATGGGGTTATGTATATTCAATGTAAAGTGGACTAGGTCCACTATATTATTAAAAAAGACCCATTATGGTTGTTAAATATAATAAATGTGAAAAGACTCTCTAGAAGGTTCATAGGAGATAGAGAGAGCTATATAAAGAAGTGTAAGCAATGTATTGAGGCATAGTGAAGAATATTGTGAATGTATCAAACATTGTTTGAGGAGTGCATTCCTTCCTTAAGGAATAAGATATGGTGTTACCCTACCTAAAGGGTTTTGACTATTTCTTGTGTTGAATATTTTGGTAAATGGTTTAGTTTATTTTTGGTTATTTCTAAAGTATATTTTCAGATCTATTCAGGTAATTAAAAATTGGTATTAGAGCTACATAGAGAGGTAGTGAGGGGGCCAGACGACCCATAGTAATAATAGTGGAGGCCATTCAATGTAAGGTGGAATAGGTCCACTATAGTATTAAATAAGGCCCACTATGGTAGTTAGATATGATAAATGTAATATGACTTACTATAAAGTTATACTTCTAAAATGTTCCTTCTCTAGAATGCTCTTAGGTGGTTGGTAGAACTATATAAAGAGATTCAATCAATGTAATGAGATATGAAGATAAGTATTGTATTTGGAGCTGAAGTTCATTAGGAGGTTTCCCCCTCGAAGAGGAAAGAGAACATGAGAGGATCCCTTCCATAATATGATCCATTGTATGGTGTTTCCCTACCTCAAGGGTTTTCTTATAATAAAAGTGTGGTTCCTTCTATATTTCTCTGTGGATATATTGTGTGTTTAGTATTTGTGGTCATTATATTTGTATATCTACTTAGGTACTTAACAAGTGGTATGAGAGCACTTTCCTTGGCAAGAAGTGTGCGAATTTTTTATTTTTTATTTTTGCATATTTGTTTGGAGAAGAAAAAGAGGGACACGAACTTCCAAACAATTTCTGTATATTTTTGCGAAAAATTTGCAAAAACGGGTTGTATATATGATTTCCTCTCAGAAAAAACCCAATTAAAGAAAAAATCATCTGAAACGGAGTCCGGGAAGTCAAGAAATCGACATTTTAAAATTTGTAATTTTTCATGGTTTTTTCTATGGATGGAGGGGTGATTTTTTTTTATTTATGTAGCATATGAAAGCAAAATTTGCTAAAAAAAATTACATATCTAAGTTCTTATTTCAAAAATAGTTGATTTAAAAAAAAAACATCACCCAAATCAAAGCTCTAGAAGTGAAGATATCGTTGATTTAAAAACAACCATTTTTGGGAGTTTTCGTGACGACGACAAAATTGCAGAGTCCATATCTTTTAATAGGGTGATCAAATTGCTACTAGATTAGTTACATTGGATAGAGGATTTTTAGATAATTCTTTTGGTATATTATATGTGGTGTTTCCCATGGATATTCACTTTCAATCCCTGATGGCCCTACTACACAAACTAGAAGTCTCCAACGCAAACTTTCAACGTGATATGGAAGCTATTGAAGAGATCAGACTTGAAACATAGGAGATATATATTAGGAATCTCATGTACATTGACATCACATCAAAATATACTCAAGAAATATATACTTAGTATGATTACAAGGAAGATTGTGGGGATTGGTAAATGGACAACTGTAATATGAGGGATGATAACTACTTTCATCTTTTATTTGATGACTCTACTCCACCTTATGTAGAGAATATTATGGAGAGTAGTCCAGAGCCTTCTATGAATACTATTTTTCAGTATTCTCAAGTACTAGTGTGTTATTCAGATGATTTTTTGGATATGGATGGATATACATATTTGGATCCCGATGATTAATATAGCTCTTTGGAGCATAATTTTCAATTTGATCTTGAGTTCATATGTCTTCTGCGTGGATTTCACATGAGCACTTGAACATGGGACTCGGGTTTACAATGGTGGTTGGACTACTTCGTCATGGTGTCTTTCATTTCTACATGGGACCCTGGTTCTATAGTCTACTTTAGCACTATGGTCCACACTTATCCATGGGATGCTAGTATATGGTTGTACACCCTCATAAAAAGCATTGAGGACAACGCTTTCATAAGGGGGATGGAATGTTAGGTAGCTAGAGAGGTAGTGGGGGCCCCAGAGGGCCCATAGTGATAATAATGGAGGCCATTCAATGTAAGGTGGATTAGGTCTACTATAGTATTAAATAAGACCCACTATGGTAGTTAGATATAATAAATGTAAGAGGAATTACTAGAAGGTTATACTTCTAGAATGTTCCTCCTCTAGAATGTTCTTAGGTGGTTGGTAGCACTATATAAAGAGATTCAATTAATGTAATGAGATATAAAGAGAAGTATTGTATTTGGAGTCGAAGCTCATTAGGAGGTTTCCCCCTCGAAGAAGAAAGTGAATAGGAGAGGATCCCTTCCATAATAGGACCCATTGTATAGTGTTGCCCTACTTCAAGGGTTTTCTTATAATAAAAGTGTGGTTCCTTCTATATTGCTCCATGTATATTGTGTGCTGATTGTATTCAGTTATTTGGTTTTTAACGCTAAAGGCATTGGAGATTATCTCTATATTCTAAGAATGTAGACATGGGAATTGGAAATTAGGAGGAATGTTATGAATTAAATGAAAAGGAGAGTTAGAAGACCAAATATTTCCTATAGAATAACTACATTTTCCAAATCCTAAACTAGCACATGAAATATTATTCCCCCGCCACCTTCCCCTTCCCCCACCACAAACTATGTCTGAGATAGGCTCAGGTTTTGAAGGAGCCTTCCTATGTATATGATTAGAATTCTTGGTGGGTTTTTCGTCAAGGAAGTCTAGACCAAAGAAATTCTATTTTTAGCCCCATCCTGAGATGCTAAAAATAATATATGTCTAGAATTACAATTATCCCCTTCATATTTAGAAATCATTTAAATAATATATGTCTAGAATTACTATTATCCCCTTCATATTTAGAAATTATTGGAATTGAGTGTTGGGAAGGATCCTCATCCCAAGAAATATTTTCTTTTGAGCCTTTTACCTCGCCATAGATTGCTTGCTCTGCTCAGGTCCTCGGAAATCCATCCAAATATTATTTCCCTGGTCATGGCCTTATATATACTGGGTTGTGAGCATATGTTCTTCGGATTGGCTCTATTCCATTATGAGATGAGACATGAATTCAGAGAAAGACTTTGTAAGGTAAGAGACATAGCCGTAATGGGCAAAATTATAGTGCTTTACATGCCTACTGAAAATTCTAATGCTATTGTCTTTATAGATTCTTACGTCTTCATCAATGCTAAGTAATCACTAAAATGAATCTTCCTTTATTAAATATGGTACAAGAATTATGGTTTATAAGTGATAGGATTACTGATTCAAGTATGACTGCTAACATAATTTATATTATATATAAAAGTGTCAGTAAATATACTAATATGGAAATGATACAATTAACATAATGTATATTATATATAAAAGTGTTAGTAAATATACTAATATGGAAATGATACAATTAACGAGAACAATAGATGGATTGGAAAATGTGCCAGAAAGAGGGCTCCTAGAACTCAATCTTGGCGAGGTTTCAAATAAAATAGTTTTACAAATATATTCTAGTTTTATACATACAACCTTATCCAATGTTTTTTATATAAGTATATTTCATTAAGTCATTTTCAACCTCTGTTTACATAGGATCGTATGTAATCACAACTAAGTTTAAGAGCATAGCCTCTGGAGGTATGCTAAATAAAAACTATAAATAGAGAATGTCACAAAAGTTTTATCTATATCTAACTAATTTGACTTTCAACATGAAACGTGATGTCTTTCTCCTTTGAGAGAAAAACTTCAAAATATGGTAATGATGACAAGAAGACCAACAATCATTTTCAAGTCTATATAATGATACAATGGAAGTTTGTTTAATATTTGGGTTTAGTGGAATTAATTGGGTATAACTTGAATGGTTGTGAGGAATGATTGTTATCCTCCCTTCCTCGATTCAATTCCATTAAAAATAAGGATGAATAAATACTATTGTAATGAGTAAGTATTGTTGTAATGACTTCGAGCTTATATGTAATGGAAAGTTTCCTTTAATTCAATTAAATATCAAAAAAACAAACATGTCAATGTTCTAGGAAAATTATGCCAATTTCATTTTTCAACCATTTAACCACTTGAATGTTCCATGGATCAATTTCCTTAATACAAGTTAAATTTATAATGGAATGCCAATATTGGAACCATCAATTCGATTCACGGAAATATGATCGTTCCATTTAAAATGTTTACATGGAGATGGATGGGAATATCACTTATAACACTGCTTACTTTATAATGGAACCTCAACTATGTGGAACCTTATATCCAGGCATTTACATTCTTGAAATAGCTTTCCTTCGAATTAAATGGAGGTCTAGTAGTCTTCTTATGAGAGATTTCAAACTTATCCACTTCCCGATTTAAACTTAAACCGATCCTCTATCCCAACAATTTCACAATTAGCACTCTGATTTTCGACCTTACTACACCAATTCTTCAAATACACATATATTTACAGGGGTTTTCATCGATTTCACGCTTAATACAATCATTCAACAGTCATAAGTGGTGTTCTTACTTGTATTTGAGTCCAATAGAAATTAATCAGGAAAAAAGAGAAAATTCACCCCGTAATTAGGTCTACCGTTTGTAATTTTATTAATAAACCTCGAAATGTCCTTCTGTGATACAATTTCTCTCTCTTTGCACACTTCCCACTATCAAAGTCCTGCGTTTTCATGCTAGTACAGGGTTATTTATACATGAAATGAGGAAGTTCTGTGAACTTGAAAGGATTTGGTTAGGATATTCTTATTATTGGAAATTATCAAAACTGACTCTTAAACTATCTAACCTTTTCTAGTTATATGCTAAAATAAACTTTACATGGAATTGAGGAAAAAAAAATTGACCTCTAGAACTATTAGAAACTTGGAAGAAAAAAGACAATTTGATGATGCTCCCAGAATTATAAGTGAAATGAATTGATGGCCACACCCCAACAAGGTAGGATAGAATGTGAAAAGAATTGAATATGGTCACAAGTTCTCATATGTGTTGAGCATTGATAGAGTTAGCGGATGAGATCAATGTTTTTAGGTCCCCCATCATAGCAGTACATGCACCAAGTAATATGCCAATGCTGGTATCCGCTAAAAGATTTGGGACAAGGAATTGCACAATTTTTATTTTCCAGCGCATCAGTGCTTTCGACAAAAATGCAAACCATGGATTTGAATTTATTATGAGATTACCTAATAAAAAACGTCCTATAGTAGAGGACAACTAGATTCTATGACAAATCTTATCGATTCAAGGATACAAGTAATTATTGCTTGTTGGAATATATAATTTTTATTTATTTAATATGTTTGCTAATGTATTGAGAGGTAGAGTTAATTTCTATTTGATTTGTGTGATTCTATTCTTAAGAGGTTGTTAGAGAGTTGGATTGGTGAGATTCTTATTTGATGTGTGGTTGAGTGAATATCTCAACCTCTCCAGTTATCTTTAGAATAAGTTAGATTTGATAACAACCTGTACACTCTATATAATAAAGTCCAATATATTCATATTGTAAGTAATATAATATTTGTTCATATCACTCTACTCTCCCATTTTATCATGATGRGTATGCTCCATCATGGGAGTGCCCAAGCACATGTGGAGAGTAGAGTAAATTATTGAGTGATTGTTAGAATAGTCGACCTAGTGGTGAAGTGATGTGTTGGCTTAAGGACGTGCAAGAGCCGTGTGCAGTAAATCGCTGGAAATTGTTGCAGAAGAGATTGTTGAAGGAATTGTGCATCCACTATTGATCGAAACCGTTTGATGTCAGAAGAGTTCACGGCATTTGGAAAGCAGAGATGCTATTTTGAAGAGATTGAGTCATTCTGAAAAAAGGTGGAACAAGTTTCAGTCGGAGAGCGTAGGGTACTTTCCAACTCTTCCCAATGTGTACAACCGCAAATAAATAAAAGGATTCCCTCAATGGATTTATTTTATTTGCGTTCTCCTCCCATATCCAACAACCCATCTAGGCAATGGTAAAAGTACATTTTCCAATCTAATATAATCTCTCATATCTATCAATAGCGATATATTTGGTACGAACCAATAGATCTGTATCTCGAAATCAAGATGAGAAAGCTCAATGTTAATGCTGCATCAAATATTAAGATTACAGTTGCAATGGCCACGACCATGAAGTTGCTATTGTTGTTAGCAATAATAGTCGACCCTGTAGGACGTCATGCGGTGGAGAAAACAAGTCAGTTGCATTTCTATTTCCATGACAAGGTCTCGGAAAAAGGAGAAAAAAAAAAAAAAAAAACGTGACGGTGCAGGTGGCCTCGGCTCCCATCACTAACTCTTCATCTACACGATTTGGCATGGTATCGGTGATTGACGACTTGTTAACTTAAGGGTCGGAGCCCACCTCGAAATTGTTGGGCAGAGCGCAGGGTCTCTACGTTTCCACAGGCCAAGAGGAAGCCTATCTCTTGATGGCATTGACATTTGCTTGCAGATCTGGAAGAATGCGTTTCTCTATCAGTACGAGAAATGCCGATTGTGGGAGGCAGCAGAGTGTTTCGGTTGGCTCGGGGATATGCTTTCGCTTGTACTCATTCCTTCTATCTAAAGACGGGCAATGCTATAGTTGAATATAACTTCACTGTTCTCCGACTGCAGGGAGGTGTTATAGCTAAGTGAGGTGTACTTGTCCATTCCGTCGGACTCACACACCCTCCAATTTGACACAAAAGTGAGATTGAGTTGTCATAATTTTTGTTTGAATGTGTCCATAGTTATATCATTTAAGTTATTTGAAATGTGAATCATACATGTAATTGGAAGTCTATGTAGTGGTTGTAGAAAATATGTAAGTATGTATATTGTATAAGTTATGTACCTGAGTTATTGTATACTCTCCTAATGTGAAAAGTTTGTGGTGATCTAAAAACTACTATGTAAAGCATGGTTATAGGTAATCCGAGAAAACCTGATGCATGGTTGAGGGTAATCCGAGAAAACACAGAGCATGATTACAGGTAATCCAAGAAAACTTAGTGCATGGTTGAAGGTAATCGGAGAAACCGAGAGTATGGTTATGGATAAAAACCCAAGTTGATGATGATGTGATGAAAGGGAAGCGTTTAATAACCCATGTATTCATGGATTTCTTTTTATGTGGATGTCAATAATCAGATGAAGATATGACCACATAGATATTTAGATAAGTAGTCATTAAGGGAGAGTGTTGGAATACATAATTCCTACTTATCTAATATGTTTGCTAATGTATTGAGAAATAGAACTAGTCTCTACCCTAGTTGTGTGATCCTATTCTTAAGAGATTGTTAGAGAGTTGGATTGATGATATCCTTATTTGATGTGTGGTTGAGAAAATATCTCAACCTCTCTAGTTATCTTTATAATACTTAGATTTGATAACAACCTGTACACTCTATATAATAGAGTCCAATATATTCATATTGTAAATAATATAATATTTGTTCATATCATTTCATTCTCTCATTTTATTATTGCTTAATTGATAATGAAAAATTTATAATTACACAATATAGCCTATGGATAAATAGTGTAAGAAAAATTACATTTACTTACAAATAACTTACAAATAATGTGAAACAAATTACATTTACTTTACAATTTACACAATTCTACAAAATATGCTACAATTTCTGGACTATAACAATATTTAAAGGTTTTATTACTACTTCAAAATGAATAACAATTTCTTCGAGGTACACACTTCTACAAGATACATCTTATCAGGGTAAAATATTCTATGCAAATACATATATAAAAGAATGAATTGATTCAATAATGAGACATTGGATCTCGGAAATTAAGTAACATGAATGGGAATGTGTCACTCGGTTGAAATAAGAAGTGATAACCATATTTATTTGATAACCATCATTGTCTATATTAAATTGATGTTATAATTCATTGTAGATCAAATCGAAATCAATCATACCACAATATAAAATCATACCACAATATAAAATGACATCATCTAATCTATATATATCTTACTACTTTATTGCTATACACAATAGAAAATAAATAATAATGATTTCTAGTTGTATTTGTCCAAAATTGAAAATCTATAAATAGATATGCCAAAAACATTTGAAATTTCTCAATATTTAAATTTTTAGGGATCTAGGTTTTCTAGAGCATTTAGGTTATTCAGATTTCTAAGAAATAATTTCAGTTGAGTTATTTATGAAACATTAATATTAAAGTGTTGTTGTCTAGTTTTTGATATTTTAACAAGAAATGTGATTATTTTTTAAACGAAATATGATTTGATGTCCAAATACTTCAATAAATTATAATTTATATTATTTGGAAAAAAAAAACATCATGCATTCAACTTAATTATTTACTTTTTAGATGTATTCATTTCTTTTTTTACCTCCATGATTGTAAAGGAAAAGCATGTGAGTTAAATATTAGTTACTTAATTGTTAGTTATTTTCCTAAAATTAGGCAACTACATAAAAATTTAATGGATAGATGGCATAAATATATATTTTAATATTTTAACAAGAAATGGGTGAGATAAATGATTATTTTTTAAACGAAATATGATTTGATCTCCAAATATTTCAATAAATTATATTTTTTATATTATTTGAAAAAAAAACATTGATTCATGCATTCAACTGAATTATTTCTTATTTAAGTGATTTATTCTTTTATTTTATCTCCATAATTGTAAAGGAAAAGCATTTATGAGTTAAATATTAGTTACTTAATTGTTATTTATTTTCTTTAAATTAGGCAACTACATAAGAACCTAATGGATAGATGGCATAAATATACAAAAATCAAAAGCATTTGGGTTCGAAAGTTAATGAAAAGTATTTTTGATCGTTTTTCTCCATTAAAATGATTGAGTTAGTTTCTTATAGACTATCCACTAAGCTATAAAGTAAAGAGAACCCACTCTTACAACATGAAAAAGAGAATCTACTCTTACAACATGAAACCAGTTGTTTATCAAATTGTTATTATTTTGGTTATTTTTATTCTTGGATTGAATAGAATAGTAAAGTGTAATGGTTTTTTTTCTATTACATAAAATTTCTTTCATTTAAAGTTTTCTAGTTGAAAATTTAATTTATTTCTATTATTTATTGTACTTCTTATAAATCTAAGTGAGTCCAAAGAAGCAACATTTTGGTTTATTTTGGTAAAGTTGTGTAGGAGGAATTTAATTTATTTCTATTATCTCTTGTCCTTCTTATAAATCTAAGTGAGTCCAAAGAAGAAACATTTTGGTTTATTTTGGTAAAGTTGTGTAGGAGGGTTAGTTCAATTCAAAAGTATATTATTCTTTTATAGATTAAACATAGTGAATTAATGCAAAAATTCATAAGGTTTATTGTGGAGTGTTTCATCAACCTCTCCTCTACTCATTAACTAAATTCCTGAAGTTTATTGTGGAGTGTTTCATCAACCTCACCCTTACTCATTAATTAGGAATAGGATACTTGAATCATAGTCCAAAATAAAACCTCAAAAAATAATTGTTGAAATCCTAATAAAAAAAGAAATAAAAGTCTTGATGTTACACATACAATGTAGGCGTTTAGAAAATATATGCCCCCATGTTGATAAATTAAAGTTATTTTTAGTAGATCTTAGCTTATCACTCTCAAACATTTCTAGAACCCATCAATAATCATCTGATCACTAAAAGGTACATATGATTTTATTTCACCTAATGAGGGATGGCCCAACAAAATATTTCCACCTTCATTTGCATATGCCATATGCATATGCAAACCATTATTGTATACTATGTGTCGACATGTCATTGATATCAACAATGTAAATATGTGAATCATTACCACAAGGATCCCAAGAGGTTTACTGTAAGTTTCCTATATGGAACTAATCAATAACTTTGTGGATATTGATCTCTTGTATACGATTTTATCATTTATGAAGGTAAATTGTGTCAAAGTTTGAAATAATGCCCCTGATATACTTCATAGTTGAAAAATAATGTAGTTCATAAGTTATAGGTGTATGGTTAGTTGGGTTTTGAATATCATTACCAATAGATGAAACATTATCACTTGAATAATAATTTTTAGTTATTATAGGTAATTCTCATAAGTTTGGTTCTTATTGAGGTAATTTGTTCTCCTCCCTTTTTGGTGGAAATGGATTTCTTTCTTTATGTGCCAATGGATTATTGTATGCACTATCCATGATCAATTTAAAAAAAGTATACAACAATGACAGGATTCTCAAATGGGCTACATAGGTTGGACACAAAATATTTGGAGAAAAAAAAATGAAAAAATCAATCTAGCTATGTAGGCATAATGAAATTTCTAGATAATATCTAACCTTAATTAGTTTTATTCCCTTCTTGAAATCAATATTTCATCTTCTTATGCAAAAATAAAAATAAACTCTTAATAGATTTATGCACAAAAATATAATACTCTATCTATCTATAAATACCTAATAAATGATTCCTAAAATTTAAAAAATAAATAAAAAAAACAATCATAAAAATCTAATCAACCAACATTACAATAATATAACATGAAAAAATAAGGGTTTTGATGACTTACAATAAAGACACTTAACAAAACTTGGAAAAACATCCTTTTAAATCCTTTTAACTTACTTAATTGATACCATTTCTACTTCAAGTACCTAAAACTACAATCAAATACATGTAAACTAACAAGACCTATTTTAATTATGTAAATGCATATATTTTTATACAAATCAATTGTATCTTTTTTCTATTAAGTAATCATTTATCTCATGTATCTTCAATCCTAGTGGGAAAGAGTTCTCAAAAAATAATTGACCTGAAATTGTTTTTATACCGGTAGTGATTTTTCAAAATAGCCCATAGGGTCCTACTATGTAGGCCATCCAACATCGTTGTTTAGGGGGTTTTGTCAAAGGGTTTGTTCAAGCAAAACATAGTATCCAACTTATTCATGGTTTTTGTGAAGACTACATTAATGGGAGGTTTAATGAAAGTTGAGAGAAAGTTAATTAAATGTTAATATTTATTAATACTAGTTAGTATTATAAAAAAAGGTAGGAATAATAATTATTATTGATAATGTTAATGGTGTATTTTGATATTATTGTATGTAAATTTGAATTTTTTTATYTTATATTAATTTAAAATTTTATGATAAAAAATTTGTTTTTATGTTAATTTAAAAATTTATCATGAAAAATTTGTTTTTATTAAATTTCAGTTTTTTTTAAATTAATCAAACAAATAGCTCCACCAATAGATCAATAAATTTGAGATGTTATCAAAAAGATAATGTTTATCTTTAGATATATATCAATTTAAAAAAATATAATAATAATAATAATATTAAATGTTAGGTAAACATAAATATATTTGATTTGTACACTTAATATAAAAAGTACTATATATAAAGACAAATAGCTCTACCAATAGACCAACCAATTTGAGATGTTTTCAAAAAGATAATATTTATCTTTAGATATATATCAATTTAAAAAAAATATAATAATAATAATATTAAATGTTAGGTAAACATAAATATATTTGATTTGTAGACTTAATATAAAAAGTACTATATATAGGCCAAAAGTAGGTAAACATCTCGTTCTAGTTAGGGTTTTACCCTTCCCTATACACACGATCTGGGTAACCACGACTCTCGGCCTCTGAGGCCATGGAACGCCAAGAGGGGGCGCCGCAGGGCGCCTCCTACAGTCGTGTAACAACAGGCGGCACACTTTCTGAAGGGCCGAAACGACCAACTTTTGAGACGCCCTCGGACCTGCGTGAGAAACTTCTGATGGAGGTCCCCTTCAAAGATCCTGCGATGGAAATAGATCCGATGAAAGAAAAATCCCCGGTGTCACCTCCTTGGTTTCCAGGTAAGTGCATACCTCAAGCCCCTCAGGCCCCAAAATATTTAATCAGCACACCACGTATTGAGGAACAGAAACAATACATGAGGGATTATGCCCTGATAGGCAAATTCCTAGGGCTTTGGCCCTCTGAGCGAGACTTAATCAAATGGATACAGCATTGGTGGATACCGAAAGGCCATTACGATCTGCAGTTAGGATCCAAAGGGTTCTTCACCATCATATTTCATAACCTGGAGGATCAGAATCGGGTCTTCGAAGGAGGGCCGTATTTCTACAACTTGGCAGGACTTTTCCTAAGATTCTGGACTGAGAAGTTCAGCCCTGAGAAGGAGGAATTTGCCCACGCACCGGTCTGGATCAGACTCTACTCTCTACCCCAGGAGTTTTGGCTGGAAGAAGTCCTGGCCGGCATTGGCAATACCATAGGCGTCTATGTCAAGTCCTCAGAGGATACTAAGCAACGACGATATACCTCCTACGCACGCATCTGCGTGTACATGAACATTGCCAAACCACTTCCAGGTTCCATCACACTGGAATACCATGATGAAGACTGGTCTCAGAACATCGACTACGAGCACATCCCGTTCCGGTGCAGGAAGTGCCATGAGCATGGTCACCTCTTCCAGGAATGCCCACTCAATAATGCACAAAAAGAAGGGAACATGGAGGGCGGCAAGGACAAGGACGACTTTGTACAACCAGCGGGGAAAAGGTGTCAAGGAGCCAAGTGGCAACCATCTCAGGTAAGTAAAGATCCCTCAACTAGTAACAAATTTGCAATCCTGCAAGATCAACCAAAAGAGACCGTCACCCAGACCCACTCGGAGGCCATCCCTCAGAGCTCTGCATCCCCACCCCCTGTCCCAGGCGGGGAACGACCCTCTCTGATCAAGACCCCGGATCTCAATCCACTCGACTTAGCCAAAAACCAACAAGACCTACAGGAAGAAGAGGATGGGGAGGCGGATATGGAACTAGAGGAACAGGACCTCGCAGGAGTAGATATGGAACACCTGGAGCACGCCTACAGGAAACACAAACTCTACACCATCCCCAGGGATCAGCTGTGGAAGTTTCACAAGGTGTTCCTCAAATCCTCTGCGGGATCCTCAGCGCGAGCTAGCAAAGGTCTAGGAATCCAGGGAGGTCAATCAAAAAACCCAAACAAAATCTAGAAAGATGAGAAAAAGAGGGGCAGAAAATCCACCAACAAGCTCATACAAGAAATAGGAAACTAGATGGTAAACTCTGGCCAAATCAACCTGATTTCAGACAGCTTCCCTCCCCTCCCCACCCCCTCATCATCATGAAAGTCATCACATGGAACATTAGAGGTCTCAACGGCCGTAGCAAGCAAAAACGGCTACGAGAATTGATCATGGCAGAACGACCAGAAGTCTTATTCCTTTAGGAAACAAAATGTAGCTCAGAAGACATTGACAAACTACTACCCAAATGCTGGAAGCAGGGAGCGACAGTATCTATCGATGCCACAGGCACAGCAGGCGGTTTAACCATACTATGGGACACCAGTGCAATAATCCTGGAGAACTTCTCGGCTACTAGATGGACCATCCAAGCTGATTACAGGCTCATCGGTTCAAACAGGCCCGGACACATGATCAATGTCTACAGCCCAGCCAACCCAAAGGATAATCCAGCTTTTCTAAGGAGCCTGAGCCAAGCTTCGAGCCATACCCATCATAAGAACTGGATCATGGGTAAAATCATGAAGCTGGGTAACACTTTTGCTTGTTTTATGACAAAAAAAACTGTATTTTCACAAGTTCTTCAACTTCTGGCATACAAAAGTATTTTTTTTATTTAGAATTTCACTTTACAGTAAAAACAAAACTTGTAAATAATTTTGTTATCTTTCCAATGACTATTTTTCAATTTTTTTTTATCAAGATTTGATATGTCAATTTGACAATTGTTTAACAGTATGTTCGTTAAACATGAAATGAATGATAATGAGTTATTGTTTTCCACAACAATGTATCTATTATTAAACTTATGTTTTTAAGAAATGAAATATACAACAACAATCTACAGAGACTCTATTTTATTATGACTATAATTTTGAATCTAATGGATGAATATTATAATTTCTAGAATTTTTTTAAGTTGACCAAGCTGAAAACGTTGCATATTTTAAACACGTGTTTTTCTACACCTTGTATCTATCTTAATTTTTACTTAAAAGTAAAATCTAAAAATACCCTTTTGACGAGAACATTTTAGCAATTATGAATATAATTTTTCCATAATTTTCCGTTGTGTATTTTTAGAGATACGGTTTTTTCATTTCACCGAATCATAATCTCACCTAAAAATATTATGCAGTGATTTTTTTATAAAATTAAATAAAAATAGATAAAAACAATGAAAATGAAAACAAATTATACCCAATGAAAGTAGATTCAATTCTAAAAATGTTGGTATCAATTCTCAAACTAAATTCTGAGTATTTGTAGGAGTCTGCTACCTCCAAAGATGAAGTAAGATGGAGAGAATTTGCAGTTTCCTGCAAACAGTCCCATTTTCAAGTTTTCGGTCGAAATATTCTTTTGACCGAAACCTAGTTTTTAACGGAATCCGTTAAAAATAAACGTTTCGGCCGAAAAGTATTTCGGCCGAAATATTCTTACCACGGGAAAATAATGCATCCAAAAAACATTGTACACGAATTTTGAGCGCACCGTTAAATTTGACGTGAAAATTTTCGGCCGAAAGTAACATTTGTTCGGCCGAAAAATTGCCGCTAGAATTTTTGGAGACCCGATTGTCACGAAAGTGTTACCCAGCTTCATGATTTTACCCTCATCGGAGGCGATTTCAACATCATACGCAACCTGGAAGAGAAAAGAGGAGGATTGCGACGACTGGATAGGGAATCCGACGATTTTAACAGTCTTCTAGACAATCTTAACTTAATAGATCTGAACAGTAGTAATGGCCTCCATACCTGGACAAATAGAAGAACTGGGAGCCACCAAATTGCATGCAGACTAGATCGATTTCTCGTCTCTGAAGCGTTCATGCTGGAAGGAACTTCCATGGAATCCACCATACTCAACTTTCCGGGGTCCGACCACTGGCCACTGCAACTGTGGATAGATATCTCGACCACGCCTGGTAAGAAACCCTTCAAATTTGAGTCATTTTGGTTAGGCCATCCTGATTTCCAAGAAAACATTCAAACCTGGTGGAGGAACGCAAAAGTACCTCGGGGCTCCAAAATGTACAAATTTCAACAGAAACTGAAGAATCTCAAATACACTCTCAAACTATGGAACCAGAACACTTTCGGCAATATCTTTGATGCTAAGAAAAAGCTTACGGCACAAATGGAAGAAATTCAACATCAGATAAGGATGCAGGGATTAACGAGCGACCTCAAGGCCCAGGAAATCAGCATAAATCAACAGCTCGAAGAAAGAAAGAGGCAAGAAGAAATCCTCTGGAGGCAAAAATCGCGGGTGCAATGGCTCAAAGAGGGGGAGCGCAACACCAAATTTTTTCATAGAACGGTCATTCAGAGGCGTCACACCAACAAGATCACACATCTCATCTCAGATGAGGGGGACTTCTTACACTCGCATGAAGACTTGGAGGCTACCCTGCTAAGGCACTTTCAAAATCTCCTTACGGAACCACCGATAGACAGATCAGAAGCCATCAACAAGATCACGCAGCATATTCCTTCCATGGTCACTCCGTAGCAGAACGCGAACCTTCTTAGACCGATAACCATTGAGGAAGTGGACCAAGCTCTTCAGGAAACTCCAAAATGTAAAGCTTCTAGCCCCAATGGATTCACCAGCGACTTCTTCCATCACTGTTGGGCGATGATCAGAACAGAATTCTGGGAAATTCTAGAAGACTCCTGAGCTTCGGGACAGGTCCTCCGGGCTCTAAATGCAACCTTCATCACCTTAGTCCCCAAAGAAGGGAAAGCTCATCATCCCAAGTCGTTCAGACTCATCGCTCTCTGCAATGTCATCTATAAGCTCCTTACAAAAATGATAGCCAGGAGACTCAAAACCATCTTGCCGACAATCATTTCCCTGGAGCAATCTGGCTACGTGGAGGGAAGACAGATCTTAGACAGCGTTATCCTAGCTCATGAAGTCATCCACTCTTTGCAGAAAACCAAAACCCCAGGTATGCTCCTCAAATTGGATCTCTCCAAAGCCTTTGATAAAATCAGTTGGGAATATATGCGTGCAATGCTGCTGGATTTTGGTTTTAATTCAGGCTGGGTAGATTGGATACTGAATCTAACCTCCACGGCTTTCTTCTCTATCCTTGTTAATGGTGTACCCTCGCAGCCCTTCTCCCCTTCACGGGGGATCAAGCAAGGCGATCCCCTCTCCCCCTTCCTTTTCATTATCCTGGCCGAAGGCCTTAGCAGATCTATCCATGCAACAATTGATTCAAAGCAGCTGACAGGGCTGCCCCTCCACGACATCTCCCCGCCCATTTTGCATAGTCAATTTGTTGACGACACCCTTCTAATGGGCAGCCCAACGGCCCGAGAAGCCAACTCTATCCTGAGCATCCTCCAAACTTTCTCTGAGGCCTCAGGTTTGGATTGCAACAAGGACAAATCCCAGGTCTTTTTCTTCAATACTCCCACTCCGATACAACGCCATATCTCGGGCATTCTAGGTTTCAGCAGAAGCTCCCTTCCGTCCAAATACCTCGGCATCCCACTGATAGATAATGAACTCCGAAACTCTTCGTGGGAGCACCTCCTATCCACATTTACCAAGTGGATGTCCTCTTGGACCTACAGAGTCCTTAACCTGCCCAGAGTCCTCAAAGTTGTCCTCCAATCCCTCCCGATCTACTCCTTCTCAGCGCTAGCCGCACCAAAGTTTGTGCTCAACACCATCAAAGGCCTTCAACGGAACTTCATTTGGCAGGGACTCAACACAGGGAAGAAAATGGCTCTGGTCAGCTGGGACAAGCTCTGTTGACCCAAGGAGTAAGGCGGCCTAGGGCTAAGAGATCCACTCATCATGAATAGGGTTCTCAGCGCTAAGATTTGGTGGCGTTGGCTTAAAATCCCCAAGGACCTGTGGGCCCGACTCTGGAGAAAGAAATATGCTCCAAGTATGGCAGAAAGAAATCTAATTCGGTGGGACGAAGACAACCAAGGCTCTTTAATTTGGACTGCGGACATGCAGAATCGACGCTTGATAACTGAACATGCTTTCTGGGAAATCCGGAATGGGAAAACTGCCATGTTTTGGCACGACTCCTGGCAGCAATGGCCGATCCTGGGTAAGGAGGAATGGGCCCATAACATCTGCAATCAGGCTAACTTGTCAGGATTAATCAGAGTGGCCGATTACTGGAAGGTCGACCCCCAGGAAGCTACGTGGCGCTAGTGGCACGTGAATAAAGAACGCCTCAATTTGGAACCTGACGAGAATCTCAGTCCTTTGCAGGAGGAATTAATGAAGCGAAAAATCCCCATAGTAGAAGGAGAGGACATTCTGAGATGGGGACACAAACCGCGAGGCACCTTCAGCACGCAAGAAGCATACCGGCTCAAGGCCCCCTCAGACCCCCTACCCAATATACAATTATGGGGCAAGCTCTGGAACCTTAAGCACTGGCCTAAAGTTACCTTATTCCTTTGGCTAGTCGCTCACTCCAACATTCTCACCTGGGACAACCTTTCAAAAAGAGGATTTGTGGGACCTTCTATGTGCTTACTGTGTGGCGAGGCAGAGGAAACAATGGAGCATCTCCTCAACTCCTGCCATTATACCGCTCAACTCTGGGACCAGGTGGCGATTGTTATGAGGACCTCTGACTGTTGTAGGGGCAACATTCTAGATACCATTGCCAACTGGAGGGACCAGGCTTTCCGCACTCCCCTCCTCAATCGTGTCTGGCAGCAAATACCAGGCTTCATTCTCTGGCAAACCTGGAAAGAACAGAACAACAGAATCTTCAAAGGCCTTTCCCTCCCGTGGCAGCACCGTTGGCAATTGTGCTGTAGCAACATCTTGGAATCCATCCCCCCAGCTCCAAGCAGAGGATCACCTCAACAGACACCCAGACGAACTTCCCATCATCCGATTCTGGTCGCCACCTTCCTCCATGCAAACTAATGCTCCCTCTATACCGCCACCCTCTCAGAGCAGCCCCACCTCCTGCCCCCCCCCGGAGGACTTCATCAAACTCAACTTTGACGGGGCCTCCAAAGGCAATCCAGGACCAGCAGGTTATGGAATAGTCTTCCACAATCACATTGGGAACATCCTTCTCATCGGAGCTGGTTCCATAGGACACTCCACGAATAATGCAGCAGAGCTCTGGGGCCTCATTCAGGGATTACAGCTAGCCTCCAAAAACAATTTCTCCAAGTTAGTAGTGGAGGGAGATTCCCACATCATCATCAGTTTGCTGCGCAAAATACTAAACGGAGTCAGCCCTGAAAGAATCTCGCCTAGCTGGTGCCTCCTGCACGGACTACATCGCATCACCGACTCCTTGCGACCAGATATGGCCATCGTCCCCGCCCACGTCAGAAGAAACGCGAACCAAGTGGCGGATGCTCTAGCCAATATAGGCATCAATAGGAGTGAGTCAGAATTCATATGTAACCCAGCTCTGGAACCTGATCACCCCATTCTGCAGCAGTGCATCTGCAAAGCTAGAATGGTGGATGCCTCCCCGGATGGGGTGTTAGTGGCATACACGGGGCGAGAGGAGGAAAGCGGAGAGCGCCAGCAGGGCACGAAGCCATCTGACGGGCTCGTGCCCCCATCCACCACCCTCCTATGAATTTATTTCCTATCATGTCATACGTTTGGGCATTTACGTTTCTCCCCTCCGTCGAATTTGTAATGAAGCCACTCCTAGATATGGGTCTTTGTGTGATGCACTGTTTGAATTGGAGGCCGAAGGCGCTCTCCCACCCGAGAACATCGTGGGCTAGAGCAGGCAGACACCCGGCTATCCATCTCCATCTCTGGTTCTTTGCATGCTACATCAGCTTTACCATGTCAAAGCATAAGATGAGACTGAGAGGGAAGCCTCGATGAGGCTCTCCCTGGAGGGCTCGTCGGCCTACGACCCCTCCCCCTGCGCAACCTCCCTTGGATGCTTCTACCCACCACCGTGAGCTTGTTCCTCACTCGCTCAGCTCAGCTCTGCGCGTAATTCAATCGTTGTCTTTGGTCGCTCTTTCACACCCTACTCCCCTAGCCCCTCCTGGTCCCTCTGCAACCCAAACCCCGCCCCCTTCGAGCGACAGATCACATAAGGCTCACTCCTCGGCAGACGACATTCATGGTGAGCGACTCATAGACAAACTTGCCATTCTCCAGGGCTTGGTTTTCGAACTACGCCGGGGGGTGGAGGACTTACAGTTCCGCTTAGAACTAAACAATGAACAGATTGGACTGTTCCTCCAGCTCCTGTCCTCTCTGCAGGCGACTATCCATACAGACACGGGACCAACTGTTGACATTGGAGGCGTCAGCTTGGATAAGGGGAAGGAACACGGCTCACCCTCCCACAGTAACGCTGACATGAAGCAGTCTGGAGAAGAGCAAGGGAAGAACAGTCAGGTTAGCGAGACTGCGGCCAAGCCTCAGACACAGGACACAGAGAGAAGCAATCCGAGCCTCGACGCTACTCCGAAGGTCGAAGTGCAATGGGGAGATGGAACTGCAATCATTGAAGAGGAACCATGGCTTGGGGACCTCCTGGGCACCTGGCCAGGCTACGTGGCATCCATCTAGGTTACGTGTCAATTCCTGTTACTGTTTTTAGTTCAGACTTTTATGCTAAGTAGGTTATATCAAACTCTTGTGGACTAAATGGTTGAATGGGATGGTTTCCCCTATGTTGGGGCAGCCCATCAGCCTAACTAGACTATGACTGTAACTGGTTGCTCTCTTTTTGACTTTGGCAGGCTTTTTAATATATACTATACTTCTTACTTAAAAAAAAAAAAAAATTACTATATATAAAGACATATAATGAGATTTTGAATATACACAAATAAAAATAATAAAGTTGTATTTTTAAATATCTCTATCCATATGTTTAGAAGTTTTACCTTTTAATCATAAGAAAAATATATATTTTAAGAAATCTAATCCCTTTTCACAATTAATAAATTTAAATTTAACATAAAATTGAATGTAAATTTATATATTTATATAGAGCATATTATATATATTAATAAAATAAATAATATATATAGAGAGAAATGTTAATTGGATTTATCTTCGGTAATTGAGAGAAATGATTGTGAGTTAATAATGAGAATATCTTTATAATGGATTAGAGCTTTGTTGTTTACCATCTTTGTTCCCTAAATATTTTAAGATTTACAATGGTTTTCCAACATTTATAAAATAAAAAAACAAATATTTACTTATAAATATAAATATTGTTAAATAGAATTTTTTTTTAATAATAATTAATATGCTCTTTTACATATTTACATCAAATTCGATCCATTGGAATTGAATGCTATCTTAAAATCTATTTTAAATGTTAAAAAAATTACACTTCAAAATATTAGATTTATCTATATTAAATTTAAATAATTTAAATTGCTTTCTTTGTATCCTTTTCATTTAATTTTTTAAGTATGACAATTTAATTAGATAAGTGGATCATCATCTAATTCTTACCTTATGAAATGAATATTTGTAGTGTACCAATTGGCTCTGATACCAATTTGTAGCGTACCAATTGGCTACCCAGGTTTCCAAACCCCTCAATTTACCATTATACATGAATGTTTACAGAATTGGTACAGGAATTATAAGCACATGCATTTAACCAGAATTAAACACATTTAAAATACAGAGTGAAACATATCTCGTTACTGCTGCCACAGTCTTTTGATACCCAGGATGACCAGCATAAGTCACATTATGCATTTCTTTTAGAATTGTCAGCTTCAATTCTCTGTCATTAGGTACATATATTCTGTTCTTATATAGAAGTAGACCATCAGTTCCCAAGGCATAACCTTTCTCGATCTGTGGTCTTTCATGCTGCTGTAGCTTTGCTACAAGATTTTGGTACTGCAAATCAACATCTACAGCTTCAGGAATTCGGTCTTTCAACTCAGTTCTGTACATGCTAATGGCTGTAGCATGTAATTTATGCACTTTTCTGCTGAGTGCATCAACCACCTTGTTGTCCTTCCCTTTGATATACTTGATATCAAAGTCATATTCACACAGAAATTCCAGCCATCTAATTTGTCTAGCATTTAAGGTTGGCTGATCAAATAAATATTTCAGACTATTGTGGTCTGTTCTTAATTCGAATTTCTTGCCCATGAGGTAATGTCTCCATTTCCTCAATGCGTGGACAACTGCTGCCAGCTCTAAATCGTGAGTGGCATAATTCTTTTCATGCTCTTTTAGATTTCGGGATTCATAACAAATTACAAATCCCTATTGGCTGAGAACTCCTCCCAACCCCTCCTTACACGCATCCGTGCATACTACGCAATCCTTACTTGGATCAGCAATCTTCAGGATTGGAGCACTAGTGAGTAGCTGCTTCAATTGTTGGAAGCTGTTCTCACATTGTTCAGTCCACTGGAACTTCTTCTCCTTCTTTTGCAAGGAAGTGATAGCATGATCTATCCTTGAAAATCCAGCTATAAACCTCCTATAATAACCTGCCAGACCCATAAAGGATCTAACTTCTGTTACATTTCTTGGTGTTGGCCACTCTCGATTAGGGTTGTTTACATCCTTATAATACCTTTATTTTACTTTTTCCTCTAACTCTTTATCGCACCACATTTTCTCCTTAAATTTTGTTTTGGCGTTTTTTTTAATAGTATCTTTATTCTGCAAAATGGTGTCGTCCATGATTCCCCAATATTTTAGCCAAGACCTAGCATCTTTATGTCATCCTCGCTTGATTCGATGGTGGTTAAGACTCGATTTTGAAGCAATTCTAAGAATCCTCTTGTCTTCCATGTTGTTTAACTTGTTCTTATACATTAGGTATCTAGTCATAGCCATGCTCTTAGTGAGGGAGAGACTTGTTTCTAAAAGGAGGATGGGATAAGCATATTTCCTTTAATTTTGAGATTATAGGTTATAAAAAAAAAAATTATTTGCTCTATCTTTCTCGAGGATTCACGAGAGATACTACAACCCCATTCTTCACATCCATAAAGAATAATAGATGTAACAAGAGTCTCAAAGAGGAGTTGCTTCTCATCCCAACTCCAAAGATTGACTGATTTACAATTGTTTTCAAGCCCATAATAAGCTTTCCATCCCCCAATAATCCTTTTCTCAATGCTATAATTCCAATTGAGCTTGTGGTGAATATCAATTCCAAGATATTTGTATGAAGTCACTTCCTCCAAGTTGTTGTTTTCATATATGAAGGTATCATAAGGGATCTTA
>JASDQU010100629.1:204823-222511 GCA_032191745.1 Picea mariana | reverse complement strand
CCGATGATATCGTTCTTATCGCAAGGAGTCCCCATGATCTTGAAAACCAACTAAGAATCCTCAAGAATTTTTGCTCCAGTATGGGTATGACTGTTAATACTGATAATACTAAGGTCATGATTATTAAATCCGATAAGATCCCTTATGATACCTTCATATATGAAAACAACAACTTGGAGGAAGTGACTTCATACAAATATCTTGGAATTGATATTCACCACAAGCTCAATTGGAATTATAGCATTGAGAAAAGGATTATTGGGGGATGGAAAGCTTATTATGGGCTTGAAAACAATTGTAAATCAGTCGATTTTTGGAGTTGGGATGAGAAGCAACTCCTCTTTGAGACTCTTGTTACATCTATTATTCTTTATGGATGTGAAGAATGGGGTTGTAGTATCTCTCGTGAATTCTCGAGAAAGATAGAGCAAATAATTTTTTTTTTATAACCTATAATCTCAAAATTAAAGGAAATATGCCCTATCCCATCCTCCTTTTAGAAACAAGCCTCTCCCTCACTAAGAGCATGGCTATGACTAGATACCTAATGTATAAAAACAAGTTAAACAACATGGAAGACAAGAGGCTTCTTAGAATTGCCTCAAAATCGAGTCTTAACCACCATCGAATCAAGCGAGGATGACATAAAGATGCTCGGTCTTGGCTAAAATATTGGGGAATCATGGACGACACCATTTTGCAGAATAAAGATACTATTAAAAAAAACGCCAAAACAAAATTTAAGGAGAAAATGTGGTGTGATAAAGAGTTAGAGGAAAAAGTAAAATAAAGGTATTATAAGGATGTAAACAACCATAATCTAGAAGATCAAAATTATCTATCTGTTTTGCCAAGTGTAAAGAAAAAATATGCATTGCTAAGATACGAACAAATTCTCATGAACTCCATAGTGAAATTGGGCATTGGTCAATTCCTAAAACGTCATGGGATGGAAGAGTGTCACCTTTGTGACACTAAGAAGGTTGAAGATGAAAAACACTTTCTCTTAGATTGTCCACCCTATACCCATATTAGATCTCATTTTCAAAATATTTGTCACAGTACCAATCTTCCTAATCACTTACCCTATTAAGGTCTAATAAACCGATTCGATCTTAGTAAACGTCAATCATCATCATCATCAAAATTGAAAATAATAATACTAACAATTTATTTTAAAATAATGAATAATTGTTTTTAAAAAAATCAACAATAACAATAACCAATCATTTTAACATCACATTTTAATTATAGAAAAAATTGATTTTTAACATCACATATAATAAGATTCCAAACTAATGGATGAAATTATTATGTCCCCACATTACTTTATTAGGATTAATATAAAGAAATAAATATTAAAAGTATTATAAAATTAACATTTATAATTGATCAGACTTTCATTTTTTATATTTTATATGAATTTATATATATATATATATATATATATATATATATAACAAAATTGATTTTTATAAAATTTACAAAATGTAAAATTAATAATAATAATAATAATAATAATAATTTATTTTAAAAAATAAATTTTAATGAAATTCAAATTAATAATTTAAAATTCTCTTACAAACTAATAATGTTTATAATAATGCCTGTAGTAATAGCGGATTTTAAAAACCTCAACTTAATTATATTTCTGAAATTCTCATGAATTACCAACTTGAAATTGTGATAAAAACTATTATTATATTAAAAGACTATAAAATCAGTTTCTACGGCTACCTTACAAACTAATAATGTTTATAATTATATTAATAATGGCGGATTTTAAAAACCACGACTTAATTACATTTCTGAGATTCTCATGAATTACCAATTTGAAATTGTCATAAAAAACTATTATTATATTAAAAGACTATAAAATGAGTTTCTACGGGTACCTGCCTCGAGAAAACCCCACTCATATGACAATTCCTGCCTCCAGAAAACCCCACTCATATATCATTCAGGCTGCAGAGGTGGAAATCATGGAGATAAAGTTGGGATGATAATACTAGCCTATTGGCTGCCACCTATCGCGTGGAACGGGTCACGCTGGTTTTCTCTTTTTCATAGGGGGACTTGTAACTAGCATCACCTTCCCACTTATCTTTTTGCATTTTTAAACTGAAATAGGAACGTTATATCGAAAATGACACTTATGAGTCATTTCCTCCCTGAAATGGAATCATGAAAAATAAAATCAAAACGTAATTATGAAAATCTAAATCAATTTGAAAATCTAAATCAATTATGCTACCAAACGTAATTATGAAAATCTAAATCAATATTTATTTTCATGCTTAAAATAAACCTTTCCCTTAGCTCTTGTTTCGATTTTCTCGGAGTAAGTTTTATACGTATTCGATTGGTTAGTTTGGAGTATATAAACTACGGAAATCTCAAAGGATGTTATCTCAATGTGAGGAAAAATGCATGAAGGAGTGTGTGAAGTCAGACATGAACTTTGAAATCTAAGCTCTCCCATGTTGGACCTCCGACACCTTCATTGAACTTGTTGGTGAAACCTTTGAGATTTCGGCAAGTTCTTCACATATTTCGAACCAAAGAGATAGCCTCTAGAAAGGCCAAATATTAAATTAGTTGGTTTTCAAGCACATTTAGTTTCAAGAATAATAAAATTTATCTCATTAACTGAACCTTAAAACTTTGAAAGACATTTTCACAAAGCAAGCGTTTCATTCAACATCCCACCACCTCATTAAGGTACTCGTCTCTTTATTTACATATCTTGGCTACATGTGCAATAATTTCTTTTCATTCATGTTATTTATGATTGTCTACTAAGCTTGTGGTTGATTACTTGCAATATTTGTATCCTTTATTATATCTTGTGTAAGTATTTTATATCGTGTGTAAGTATTTTATATATTGGATATCTATTTCATGAAGCTTATCTTATGAATCAATGAATGAATGCCATATGTTGCTAGTGTAAACTTTTCCTTGATATATTTGCCTTCATTTGCAATAAACTTCTAGCATTACTTTTTGTACTTAGAATATCTTCACAAGCCTTAGTATTTTTGTTAGGGACTACCCCCTCTTGGCTTCACTAGGAGTTGGCCTAGACAGAGGAGTCGAGGATTATGTGACAACACCTTGAATCGAGATTTTCCTCCAAGAACACACTAAGTGGATTGAATATTTGTTCTATGTTAGCCAAGTGTGTATAAAGGAAGCAACATGACTCATAAATAGATTTATGAAGATAAATTGTGTCAAACTTTGAAACAATACCCCTGATATACTTCATAGTTGAAAAATAATTTAGTTCATAAGTTTTAGACGTATGGTTAGTTGGGTTTTGAATATCATTACTAGTAAATGAACCATCATCACTTGAGTAATATTTTTTAGTTATTATAGGTAATTCTCATGAGTTTTGTTGTTGTTGAGGTAAGATTTTCTCGTCCCTTTGTCATCTTCTTTCTTGTATAACATCATTTTCAATAATTAATTTTAAATTTATTAACAAAAAAATTTGGTGGCAATGACTTCCTTTTTCTATGTGACAATGGATTAGGGTTTACACTATCCATAATCAAATTTAAAGAACATAATATACAACAATAATATATGCATAAAAAAAATTCTAGATAATATCTAACCTTAATTAGTTTTATTCCATTCTTAAAATCAAGGTTTAGTCTTCTTATACCAAAAAAATTACGAACTCTCTTTATATTTTAAGAAGGGAATAAAAATTCCCGTATGGGGTGACAAGTGGAAATGGAGTGCCAACTGTCCCCGCACTCAGCCAAAGCTTAAATGCTGGGCGTGGCATCCACACCACCCTCACTACGGATGGAGGGCCGCATTAAAACCAGCTCTGCCATGGGAGGACTATCCACCCGCGCGAGCATTAACGAGATCAAACATAGAGATGATAAAGGAGGATATTGGGTTATACAGATGGATTATGAGTTTCTCTCTGCTCCGGTCTCGGCTCTGTCTTCCGTCTGGAGGCCCTGGAGAATTGATGAGTGTGTCTCGAATTGGTTTCTCTCTGCTTCCTGGTTTGTGTATTCTCCCGGTCTGTGTATTTTCTGGTTCGCTCTCAGCACCATGCCGAGGAAGCGAGGAACGCCTCGTCGCGGGTCCGCATGGTATGCCTGTAAGGAACAGAGGCAACAAAAAGAGCAGCTCGAATGTGCTTTAGCAATTGCTACTGCTCTGATGAGAAAGAGAGCCCGCGCTGAGGAGAAATCTCTGCTCTCCACCATAGCCGAGAAAGGTGGGGGTTGCAGCAGTATGAACACAACTGCGTTGGAGGGGAGCAATGAGGAACTATACTCGACCTGCATAGTTGAAGAGGACCCAACTCTGGCGGACCTGCCGCCAATGGAGCTGATGAGTGACATTGGGAGCCTTCGCGGTGAGGACTGCAATTTCATTCCGGGGGTGGATGCCTTCCCTCCTGCCTGCATTGTGGAAGAGATACCCAGACTTGAATTGGATGACGTCGTCGATGATGGAGATGCTACTGCGAAGGAAGGATGCTGGGAGGATGGCCAGAACTACGCGAGAAGCGAGAACGTAGGTGGAGGCATGCATGGGCCTATTCTCCGCGAGGAGCACTTGTCCTTGGTGTTCGAGCTACGCAACCACTTGGCTGACCTGGAGTATCGAGCAAGCATGATGAGCCAGCGCTTGGATGTCCTTCTGGATGCCTACTCTGGAGCTCTAGCTCGGCGGAAGTGTCCCTTCTGTGCACAGCCTTTTGCCTTCCCGGCCGGCCCCACGGCGAAAACAAATGCTGATGACAGGTCACCAGTTACTTAGGTCTCTCATGTCCTATGTTTTTAGTTTATTGCTACTGTTTTATGTCTTCTTAGACTTTGGGCACCTGTCCTGGTTTCCTCCGGGCAAGACAGGTGCCAATAGATTACAGTTGTTTATGATTGACGTCGATGCTGGTTTCCGATTTCTGGCAGCATTTTGACTGATACAGAATCTTGGCTATGTACATTTTGTTACAATTTTTGATAATATAACATAGAAGACTCTACCCCTTTTTTATTTAAAAAAAAAAAAGAAGGGAATAAAAATAAATGAAAATAAAAAATCATAAAATAAAAAATAAATGAAAAAAATAAAACATAAAAAAATAAAAAATAAATGAAAAAAAAATTATAAAATAAAAAAAAAATATAAAAAAAAAATCACAAGAATCTAATTAACAAGCCTTATAATAATACAACATGAAAAAATAAGGGTTTTGATCACTTACGAGAGAGATACATAAAAAAAACTTAAGAACACATCCTTAAAAATCCTTTTAGCTTACTTAATGGATACCATTTCTCCTTCAAGTATCTAGAACTACAATCAAATATAGGTAAACTAAAAAGACATATTTTAATTATGTAAAAGCAAGTATTTTTTTAAAAATCAATTGCATTTTAGTAATTAAAAGACATATTTTAATTATGTAAAAGCAAGTATTTTTTTAAAAATCAATTGCATTTTAGTAATTGTTTATCTCATGTACATTCAATCATAGTGGGAAGAGTAATTGTTTATCTCATGTACATTCAATCATAGTGGGAAGAGTTCTAAAAAAGAATTGACATTAGAATTGTTTTTATACTTATAATGATTTTTTTCAGAATAGTGCATACTTTGTCGAGTAAGAAATTGTTGATTTCATACCTTCAAAAAATAATGGAATATAAATAGAAATATCAACCTGGTTTGAATGATCAAAGAAAATCAATATATTAGTTGATTATCATCATTTTTTTCTAGTTGAACAACTTTGCATGCTATCCAATTTAGTTTTTTTATCGATTACATATGATTTGATCATAGGGTCCATCTATGTAGGCCATCCAACATGGTTGTTCAAGGGTTTTTCTCAAAGGGTTTGTTCAAGCAAAACATCATATCCAACTTATTCATGGGTTTTGTATTAAGGTTCATTCAAGAAGGGTGTTCTCCCTAATGTGTTCATGAGGTTGTCTCACATTCTTTGTTCAAGTAGAGAAAATGACTTGGATTTATGAGAGTATATACAAAAAAGAAAAAATGATAAGTGATGTTTAAATTTTCCAACACCTAATTAACCCACTTCTTCAAAGATATCAAAATGGTTAATTAACTCCACAATATTTATCATCGAAGTGATTTTAGAGAAAAAAAATTCTAAGAAAAAATATTTGACCTCATTATATCATTAACATTGCTAATTATAAACATGAACATAAATATATTTGATATGCACAATTAATATAAAAACTACTATATAAACATAGAGATCTTGATTTTACACAAATAAAAATAATTAAAGTTGTATTTTTATATATATGTTTCCATATCTTTAGAAGTTTTATTTTTCAATCATATGAAAAATATACACTTTAAGAAATCTGATCCCTTCTCACATTTAATAAATTAAAATTTAATATAAAGTTGAATGTAAATTCATACACTTTTATGATAAATAAATATATTAATAAATGTATAAATAATTAAAATATTATATATATTAATCAAATAAATGTTTTTAAATGATTGATATATATATATATAGAGAGAGAGAGAGAGATAGATATGTTAATTGGATTTATTTTGGATGGTTGAGAGAAATGATTGTGTTAATAAGGAGAATATTGTTATAATGACTTGAAGTTTTTTTTGTTGACTATCTTTTATAAAATAAAATATATATATATATATATAACAATTAATGTGTTGTTTTACATATTTATATCAAATTCTATCCAATGGAGTTGAATGCCTTAAAATCTATTTTAAATGTTAAAAAAATTGCACTTCAAAATATTAGATTTACCTATATTAAACTTAAATCATTTAAATTGCTTTCTCCATATCTTTTCATTTAATTTTTTTTTAAGTTTCATAATAATTTAATTAGACAAGTGAATCATCATATAATTCTTAACCTTATGAAATGAATTAATAAGCAACTACTTTAAATGTAAGATCTAGAAATAAGGTATATTAAGAGAAAATGTATTTTTATTTTTATTTTTTAAATGTATCACAATTTAATTAGACAAGTGAATCATCATATAATTCTTAGCTTTATGAAATGAATTAATAAGTAGTTACTTTAAATGTAAGATTTAGAAAGAAGATATATTAAGAGAAAATGTAGAAAAATTGATTAATAAGCAGTTACTTTAAATGTAAGATCTAGAAAGAAGATATATTAAGAGAAAATGTAGAAAAATTGTTTATAATGAAAATTAATTTCTTTATATATTAAGAGAAAATGTAGAAAAATGGTTTATAATGAAAATTAATTTCTTTGTTAGAGTTAAATATTAGGTAAAATTAAAAATAATAATAAATCATAATAGTAATTTGTTTTTAAAATAATAATTTAATTATATTTTAAATTGATGGATATTTGTTTTTTGAAAAGTTAAGAATAACAATAACAATTTATTTTAACAAACCATCTTACCTAAATATAAAATCAATTTTTGACATCACATATTAATTAAATTACAAATTGATGTATGCAATTATTGTGTTTGTAATTACTCCTTTAGGATTAATAGATAAAGAAAAATTATATAAAATTAACTTTTATAATAGAGAATATTTTGATATTTTTTTATATTCAAGTTATACATTCATAAAATATATATTTATAAAGAAGTACATGCAAAACTAATTATATTAATAATGATAATAATAATTTAATTTTAAAATTACATTTTAATTAGATATAAAAAATTGATGATTTAATATTCTCTAACAAATTAATACTATTTATAATAATATCAATAATAAATCATTAATAAAAAAAAAAAAACAATATTTACATATAAATACAAATATTATTAAATGGAAAACTACTTTATTTAAATATTTTACTAGTAATTAATATAATATTTTACATATTTATATCAAATTCTATCAAGTTGAGTTCACTTGACCGGAGTGGGAGGGGAGCATAAATTGTATTTTAAATTAAAAAAAAATTGCACTTCAAAATATTAGATTTATTTATATTAAATTTAAATCATTTAAAATGATTTCTCCAAATTGTTTTAATTTAATTATTTTCTAATTATTTTATATCATAGTTTAATTAAACAAAATGAATTATCTAATTCTTAACCTCATGAAATGAATTGAAAAACAACTATCTTAAATGTAAGATCCAGGAAGAAAGTCATATTAAGAGACACTCTAGAAAATGTGTTTATAATAAAAATTAATACTTTTGTTGTAGTTGGATATTATTTAAGTATATAGGGGCTTCCGCAATGCAAGATATTAGATATATTAACTGCTTAGTGTAAGTCATTAATCTATGACCCATATTCATGAGTATTAGTCTCAACTGACCAGTAATTCTCATGATTTGAATAGTCCACTTAGCACTCATTGCATCCGGTGATGCTCACAGGGGTGAAGAAATGGGATTGAAGCCAATGAAATGAATCGCATAGCATCAATCATCACTTCCAGGGCTTGCACCCGGTAACCAGGACTTCCCAGGTGGTCACCCATCCCAAGACACCTCTGGCTCAAACGCTCTTAACTGTGGAATTTTCTCCACAATCAGACCCACTTAACTTGCTACCCCATATTTTTAAAGATGATAATAATAATGATGGTGATAATAACGATAATTTATTTTTAAAATTATATTTTAATTAAATATTAAATTGATAGTTCAAAATTCTCTTCAAGTTAATAATATTAATAATAATTCATGTTTAAAACCAAATAAAAACACTATTTACACATAAAAAAAATTATTATTAAATACAAAAAATACTATATTTAAAGATTTTAATAGTAATTAATATGTTATTTTACATATTTATATCAAATTCTATCCAATTGAGTTGTACACGTAGAAGTTTAAAATATATTTTTAATATTAAAAATTTATACTTCAAAAAATTATATTTATCTATATTAAATTTAAATTATTTAAAATGATTTTCTTATATATATTTTATTTAATTTTTTTAAATATCACAATTTAATTAGAAAAAGTGAATCATCTAATTCTTATCCTCAATAAATGAATTAAATTAAAAAACAATTTACTTCACAGACATGATTTAAAAAAAAAAATCATATTAAAAAATATTTTTGTTGTAATTATATAAAATTGAAAATAATAATAATAAGTTATTTTTAAAATTATATTTTAAATTAATAAATAATTAATTTAAAAAAAATAATAACAATAACAAATTATTTTAACATAACAAATTACATAAAATAGTTGTTTGTTAATATATGATATTAATAAGATTCTAAATTAATGTATGAAATTATTGTGTATGTCAGTTGTTTGTTAATATATGATATTAATAAGATTCTAAATTAATGTATGGAATTATTGTGTATGTCAATTGCTGAAGTAATAAATTAGATAAAAAATTGATTTTTAACATCACATATTAATAAGATTACAAATTAATGTATGAAATTATTGTGTCTCCATTACTTTACTAGGATATTTAAAATATTATAAAATTAACTTTTATAATTGATAAGAATTTATTTTTTATATTTTATATTAATTAAGTAATATATTAAATATATATTAATATAGATCAATTTATAACAAAATTGCTTAAAAGAGATATAGTGTAAAATTAATAATAATAATAATAATTTATTTTTAAGGTCACGATAAATTGGTGTATGAGATCCTATCCGTCTAGGGATTTGACTAGTAAATTTATACATACCTCACTCCTCTCTGGATTTGAACTTGTGACCTCTTAAAAAGAAGTACACATTATTAACCATTAGACTCACTCAAATTATATAATAATAATAATAATAATAATTTATTTTTAAAATTACATTTTAATGAAATTCAGTTTCTACCAGAAAACCCCAATTTCTAATTCTACCTTACCAACTAAAAACCGCGACTTAATTACATTTCTGAGATTCTCATGACTTACCAATTTGAAATTGTCATAATTATATTAAAAGACTATAAAATCAGTTTCTACGGCTACCTTACGAACTAATAATGTTTATAATAATATTAATAATCTTGCATTTTGAAAACCGCGGCTTAATTACTTTTCTGAGATTCTCATGAATTACCAATTTGAAATTGTCATAAAATCTATTATTATATTAAAACACTATAAAATCAGTTTCTACGGCTACCTTACAAACCCCACTCATTCAGGCTGCAGAGGTGGAAATCTGGAGATAAAGTTGGGATGATATCCGCAGCTGTGCATGCTTCGATGACATTATATAATACTTAACCATTCATAGGTTTCCAAATCTTAACCATGCTTCAATTTGCAATCTTAACCATTCATAGGTTTCCAAATCTTTTAAATAAAAGTATATGGAATGATATAAAAATATTAAAAATAATGCATTTTAATTAATATTCAATTTAAATTAAAAAAAAATCATATAAAAATTTGAAAACACAAATCAAAATATAATCATGAAAATTCAAATAAATTAAAGAAAGTTCATATGTATATATAATTATTAGTTAAAAGTGATGTTGTTAATGCCTCATAAAATGACATTTACTTCCATTCCAGTAGAAACATTCTTACAATAACTATTATTATATTAAATCTTTAAAATTTTATCTTAGGACAATTTTTCTTCATTCAACTTGTTTTAGTGTTTGTTTAAGATTTATTTTTAGTGTTTTGTGGGAACAAGATTGTATTGTGTTGTTCCACTTTTTCCTTTTCTTTTATTGTATTGTGTTGTTTCACTTTTTCATTTTCTTTCTTTTAAATGTGTTGTGTGTATGTGTGAAATAATAATTAAATATTCCTATACTATAATCTATTAAAATAGACATTATGATTATAAAATAAATAGACATTATGATTATAAAATCTTGTTTTATATGGCATGTTCTATAGGTTAAATAATAATATATGATCTTTCCCATCCATGAATGTAAGTGATTAGGATATTATATTGGTCAATATGTATGTGTTTTTTTGGTGTGTAAAGTACTCTATAGGTTTAATAGTCTATGATCCTTCCAAAGTGATTAGGATATTATATTGGTCAATATGCATGTGTTTTTTTGTGTAAAGTATTTTATAGGTTTAATAATCTATGATCCTTCCCATTTATCGAGGTAAGTGATTGATGATATTTTATAGAAAAAAAATGATATTAGTGAATATGCATGTGGTTTTGTACTATAAAGTAAGTGATTAGGATATGATCTTTCCCATCCATGAATGTAAGTGATTAGGATATTATATTGGTCAATATGCATGTGTTTTTTTGGTGTGTAAAGTACTCTATAGGTTTAATAGTCTATGATCCTTCCAAAGTGATTAGGATATTATATTGGTCAATATGCATGTGTTTTTTTGTGTAAAGTACTTTATAGGTTTAATAATCTATGATCCTTCCCATTTATGGAGGTAAGTGATTGATGATATTTTATAGAAAAAAAATGATATTAGTGAATATGCATGTGGTTTTGTACTATAAAGTTTTGATTATTGGTTATACAAAATTTCTGCATGTGGTTTTTTACTACAAAATTTGATTACTTGTAGAATAAAACTTAAATTTATGGTAAGAAACTTTGGGTTTTAGATGGGATATGGATTATATATAAAATCATGGTATATCAAATTTGAATAAAATAAAAAAGTTCTAACAACATATTGTTGGAAACTGGTGACAACAAATTTCTTCAGTATTAGGATTTCAGATCCTATAATCCAACGTTGGTTGTAACCAATAAGATCAAGTTAGAATATGGATGAGATTGAATTTAATAATAAGTTTTCCTTTGTAATTGTAAATAAATTTATGTAATCCCGTAGATGCACACATGAGCGTGAGTGAGATGAATGGGTGAGCTATTGTAATCTCCATGATATGAATAATAAGACAACTGATACCTCTTCTTGGTGAATGTAGCCCAATGTTTGGGTGAACCACATAAATCTCGGTGTCTTTTAATTCTGCGTAACTATGCTTGGCTTATGATATTTGTGTTTCCACATTTACATATATAACAAGTGGTATTAAAGGAGGTTAGATGAGAGGGTGTTACAGGCAACAAATTCTTGGAAGAGCCGCAGGAGTGAAACCTGTGTACGGTGTGTTGATTTCCACATCGTTACAGGGGTCTCCTCTTGGAAGGTGTGACGACCCATTAGTCGAACTTTGGAAACTTAGAAATTCCTGAGATTATCGCACCTTGGCTGTATCAAGAGGGGCGACGACCACCTGACATCATTGCATCCTAGTTGTATTTGGAGGTACGACGACCCATTGAAGCACGTCATAGGGCAACTGCATTGGGAGGTGCGACGACTCCCTAAAAATTCACATGTTATAAATCAAAGCTTTTGCAAAGTATGAAATGTATGAAAGGTTGAATTTTTTATTAAAAGTTGAAGGATCGACTTGTCGTGAGGTTAATGTTCAAAACAATTCAAAAAGGTGGAGGAATTAAAGTAAAGGTGAATTTTTTTTATTAAAAAGTGAATTTTTAGTTAAAGGTTTTTTATTAAACTTTTTTTTTTTTTTTAAAYCTTGTGAGATTATACCATTATTCCTCCACATATTTTTCAAAGGGCCTTGGTTACTGTAAGCAGTGGTCTTTTTTTTTTTTTGGAATTTTCTTTTTGCTAATGGAAAAAACTGGGAGTGCCAAATTTGAAATCGAGAAGTTCAATGGGAAGAAATTTTTTGAGATCTGGAAGGTTACGATGCACAATCTGCTTGTGCAACAAGGCATGGTGAAGGTGCTTTTGGGAAAAGAAAAGCAACCTGCGACCATAACAGATGAAGACTGGGATGAGATTGATGCAAGACCACTGAGTGCCATACGCCTGTGTTTGGCCGATGATGTTCTGTTCAATATTGTCTCAGAGAAGACAACAATAGGTTTGTGGACGAAGCTGGAAAGCCTGTATATGACGAAATCCTTGACAAACAAGATCTTCCTGAAAAGGAAATTGTACAGTTTGTGCATGAAGGAAGGTAATGAAAATAGATGATCATTTAAATACTTTTAATACTCTTTTAGTCTAGTTGGATAACATGGGAGTGAAATTCAAATATGAAGATAAGGCAACTAAATTATTGTGTTCTTTGCCCGCATCATGGGATCACTTTGTTACCTCTATTAGTTTCATCACAATAAAAAGTATTGAACACATATTTCATTAAATTTGGAAATATTCAATGGATCTAGAATTTTAGAACTTTAGCTAGATTGAGTTTTTTCAAAATAAGGAATTAGAAAATAGCTTAATTCACTACTTTGAATGTATATATTCACCATTATTTTGTTATAAAGGTATCATTATAAACTCTCTTGTATTATTATAATTTATTTCCATTATTATTATTTGATTTTTCTATTGAAATTGAAGAAGAACTAGATCAAAATAGTGGATCTTGAGTTAGTTACATCTTGACATGTGTGTTAAGTAAAAAAAAATGGATGTAAATAAAAAATAGTGGGTCTAGGATTTTGAACTAAATTAGAAAAATTGTGTTTTTTCAAATTAAGGAATTAGAAAATTGCTTGGTTCACTACTTTGAATGTATATATTCWCCATTTTTGTGATAACGTTATCATGATAAAYTACATAAAACTTCATAAAACTTGAYCAGTAAGATTTMTGTGGGAAGGAATGTTTTGAKAATTCRRAGATACCABAGTATTGTYTATMGGAGGTCGAWGTTTYGAGTCCATATCAGGACCCAACATTAGGACATCTAAKCCTGGGTAAAKAAGAAACTGAAGWGYGGAGATATATAGTKACCTACKAGGKGAAAAACTAAAGTCTTGAAGTYGGCTTCTAAAAACYTAGAAAWWTTTATWTWTATTTWATTTATYTTTTMTTAAARGATTAGGGTTTWTTTAARGGATTAGGRTTTTTATCTATTAAWTTATTAATTAATTTGTAAAATTTTYAATTTTAATGTATTATTTATAATGTTAAATYAATGYTAATTATAGAWTGAGGTAAAGGTTCTYAAYTGTTATTCRAGTTAATTAATGAAATCAATTGTGTTTGATTATTAGTTTAGTTAAAAGTATAAAGGTAATAGTATAATAATGTAGTGTTTAGAATAAATTTATATAAAACTTGCGAAGCAAAGMTTTCAAGTCTTAGACTTGGATTCCTTACATTATTTGTATTAATATTATTTATAACTTGTATTAAAATCTAAGTTGATTAAGGTTATTTAATAACATTAATATTGTGTCTCTTACTATTATTAACCTATTTAATTATAACTTAATATACTAATTAGTGTTGAGTAAGTATACTAGTAGAAGGTTGGCAGAATTTTAGAGTGACCTATATAAAAGCTATCTAATGACATAATACCAATGTGTTTCTTATTATTATAACAATTTTAATTCTAGACATAGTAAGTAATATTGTCTATATTGAGTACTATATTTTATTATATCAAGGGGTTTACAACATTTTATAGTCAAGAAAGGAAAATATTATATGTGAGTTACTACTTATTAAGTTTATTGTTTTAACGATCAAAATCAACTATAAATTAGAATAACTCAATTTATTTCTATTATTATTATGTATGTTTTCTATTGAAAGCTAAGTTGATTGAGGATTACATTATGAATAATAGATTTCTAAGATATTTCTCACATATAAATTTATTTAATGGAATTAATAATTAATGTCCATTACTATTATTAACCTTGATTTAGTTATAATTTAATAGTATAGTAACTATTGTGTCTCAATGTTGAGTTACAATAGTAAGTTTAGGACATTGGCACCATCTTCGAGTGACCTATAAAGCTATTGAATGATATAATCCGAATGTGTTTGTTACTATAACAATTTTATTTATTGTCATAGTAACTAACATAATACCAATGTGTTTGTTACTATAACAATTTTATTTATTGTCAAAGTAACCAATATTGAATTGTTATGGTAAGTAACATAATACCAATGTGTTTGTTACTATAACAATTTTATTTATTGTCAAAGTAACCAATATTGTTTGTGTTGAGTACTATATTTTATTATAAGAGTTGGCCTCAACACCATCTTCAAGTGACCTATAAATCTATTGAATGACATAATACCAATGTGTTTGTTACTATAACATGTTTAGATATTGTCATATTAACTAACATAATACCAATGTGTTTGTTACTATAACAATTTTATTTATTGTCAAAGTAACCAATATTGTTTGGGTTAAGTACTATATTTTAATACAAGAGTTGGCCTCATTTTAAAGTCCACAAGAGAAATATTTCATTATTAAGTCTAGGTTTACCCTTGTAATGATCAAAATAAATTATGAATTAGAATAGCAACAAAATTTATTTATATTATTATTTATATTTTTGTATTAAAAGCTAAGTAAACGATCATGTTTACTTCATCAATAATATATTAATATACGAGAAATTTCTTATCTATTAAGTTATTTAATGACATTGATGTTAATATTCTGTTCAATGTTTATTATTAATCATTTTAACAATCAAAATCAATTAAGAATTTGAATAACCACAAAGTAGTACAATTTGATTTTTTTTCAAATACCGGAGGAAAACAAAAAGTGAGTGAACTACATATTGCAAGTGCTCATTGTTTAATGATAATGTGTTTGAACATATTATATTGAAAAGAGCACATTAATATTTCTCCAAAACTTAGATTCCTTACATAATATTAATATTTATGTTTATGTATTAAAACAAAGTTTATCAAAAATTGAGTCATGAATAATAGTTTGTGTGAGAAATTTTGTACCTATAAATTTGTTTAATGACATAGTAATTGTGTTTGTTACTATTATTAACCATTTTGATGATTGACACTAAGTAACTATTTTATCTATGTTGAGTATAATGTTCACGCCACTTTAGAGTTTGCAAGTTGTTTAACTATAAAAATCAAATTATTATGAATTAGAGTGCAACAAAGTAGTACAATTTGATTTATATCAAATATAATAAGGAATATTATGGAAAACTCACTTCAAACTATATTGCAAGACTTGTGTAGTATTTATTCATGAAGTGTTTAAATGTTTTATATTGAAAATAATACTAATTCACTACTTCAATATAGTTTTAATATACCAACTCTAGAAAATGTTTTTAAATGCATTATTGGATTTGATTATGCAAGTTTGATATTGTGAAAAGTTATATTGATCTAAACAAATCATTGAAAAGTTAAATATTGAATGGTGTCATGTAATTTTCATAACACATCGTCACATTAATACATTGAAGTTGAACCAAAATTTCATATTTGTATTAAATAATACAAAACTCCTCAAAAAATAAAATGAAGAGAATATTTGATATACAACAAACATTGAAAATTGTGCCTTCATGTATATTAGTAGATCCTTCAAAGGATAAAATTACATTCATGAATCATCTCTAGATGATCTCATGGTATTTTCTCAAGTAGATCAAGTACAACTTATACACCGCATTTATTTAACTTGGTCTTCTTGCAATGTTCTTTCTTTGGCATCCATGCCCAAACTATGGTATTAATTGGAATAGATCCATGTTTTGTGTCATTGGGATTTTGGTACCCAATATTGTTCTAATAATTTTCCCTTATATTTCCCTAAACTAGGCTTCCACCAATCAACCTTTGCATGAAGAGTCTCACTTTGATCGTCTTGGAAGATATTCGAGGTGGTTTTTTCCATCCAAATTAGCTCCCCTTCATCCTCATTTCCTGATCTAACTAGAAACATCTTTCTTTTCTAAACACCAATCATAGGATTAAATGTTATCTTTGGCTTGTAGCACTTGGGTCCAACATATATTCGTTCATTTGTCACATTATCTAAATCCCCATTCATAATACTTAAAATTACATGGAGTGCATTATGGTTAGCATTGACAATTTGCCTTTTCTTGTGCCAGAAATCCTTAGAAGATTAATCACTTCCTTCCACTATTTATGATCATTGTAGATTTCATCTAATGTATCAAGAACTATTTCCCAATACTCTACTTTATTTTTCCATTCCCCTGTAACAATTGGTGAATTATCATTGTCGATAATGTCTTTCCACATTTTTATTTATGATGTTATTCCTTCCTTTAGTTCTTTTAAGTAGACATCATTCTCTTTAGGACATAAGTGTAACATCCCGCTCTGGCGCACTGAGAACACTTATTATTTGAGGACACTTGCTCACAAGTGATATGGACCCTTTTTGATGTTAGACCTATTATGTTTGATTATGATGTGATTGACAGATGACATGATGTGTTACTATTTGATGTAGACAAGTGCTATTGACTCAGTTGGATTGAGTGTGCAGGTTTTTTGACCTTGAGGATGTAGAGGCATCGGTAGAACCCCTTGGACTTCGGACTGAGTCAGGGAGTGTGCTTTTCGGTTGATATGTTTATTATGATGTTTCATTTGATTGATGATTTGATGTTGACATTTCTGACATGATTATTGGTGATGCAGGATGATGATAGCTTGCCGACTTGACTCACATATGGAGTAAAGGGGCCACACACGATTGCAGAGAGGTTGAGGGAGAGGGGTGGACAACAGCCCTGCCACCGCCTGCTAGCACTCCCGTCGTGGCTCGAACTGTAGGTTAGCGATTACCTAGTTCGAGAGGACCCACGATGCGGTGAGGGCCGACTGCGACAGTCACTCATGATGATTCTAAGGGGCGCACAATAAG
>JASDQU010100629.1:185945-204690 GCA_032191745.1 Picea mariana | reverse complement strand
ATATATATATATTCAGATACCATTCATATATATGTATACAATTTTAATATAATTATTTATTTACATTTATAATCTTATTCAGACATTAAGTTATCTTGAGGCATCCCCAAATTAACAATATTAGGGATTTGGAGGTAAGGAAGGTATTCTATCCTTTATTATAGTTCTTCCAATTGAACCTTCTATAAAAAGGAAGTCTATATACATTTATAAAAGTTCTTAAAATGTTCGTCTGCTATTGGATTAAGACGCAGGTCTCCACCCACGGATATGCTTCGAAACTCATGCCTTACACCTGTGCAGCTGAACTCATACACCGAAACCCTAGATATCCGGTCTGTCATTCTTTGCATGGTATTGACGTTAATATCCTCCTCCAGATCGCGTGATCTCTCTGCTCTCACCTTAGATTTTGGAAATCCAAAGGTGCACAGGTCACTAGAGTGGCTAACGTAAATCGAGATGTAATATTAATAAATGTTGTTAATATGGAGACCAACTACTGAATTAAACTGAAACAGAGGTATTTACGCTCTAAAAATAGATGATGTTATCCTACACTTATTCTCTAGTGAACGTTGAAAGATTTTAAGCAAAAAGAAAAAAAAAAAAAACAATAATTGTTTACATATAATGATATGTACATATCGTGTAAGGTGATGCATTAAGTGTACAATGGGTGGAAATAAATAATATTAACAGACTTTTCCTTATATTCCCTTTTTCAATTATTTGTCATCATTTGCCTTAATGGTGGTGAGGTTAATGTAAGGTATGGGATGAATTGTTGATTTAGCAACGGGATTATTAGTTTAAATGCCATATTAGCAGTGTCTAATTTCCTTGTTATTACTTGTTTAATTCGTAATAATAATAAGGTTGTTTAATTTGCAAGGTCAATAAGGATGGTGGATTCGCAATATTAATATTCGTTTAATTGCCTTAGTAATTCTTGTTTAATTTGTAGTAATAAGGTTTATTTACTTTGTAAGGTGAATGATTTTTGGATTAAGTTATGCTTATGGGAGTATATCAATATCTTTATATATCATTGGGATGAGTCATTAAATTGATGTTTATTACCCTTACCCCTTTTATTTGTTATCAAGAGACTTTAATAACTTAGAGGATATTCCATAAGAAAAAGAGAGTGGTTGTGTCGTCACAGTGGAGTAACGCTTCAATAATTGGTTCCCATTTGAGTTTTATATTTAGACTTATGCGCAATAAGAATCTGTGTAATAATGAAGAACGGATCCCAATGTTCTTACTTTATAGGTTTATCCTTGATTATGGGAATAACAACTACGGCAGCAGGTACAGAGAATGATTGATTTAAACGCGTCAATAAATTTGATGATGATGGAGTGAGTAGAGCTATATTATTACTACATGGTGAATTAGAGATAATGTATGATGGATTACTTGCGAAGTCTTGGTATCTTAATGTAATGATGCTAGACTAGGGTGAAGTCATTATAGTTTACCACGAGTTTGGTTAGAAATTGCGAAGTCCTTATATTACCGAAGTAATGCTAACATTATTGTGTTTAATGTTAATGATTATTGTCATGTCAATGTTAAGTTGGATTCTTTTAGCTGCCATTGATTGTAATGCCTAATGTTAATGCTTATGGTCAAGATTAATGTTAATAATAATTGTTAAGATTGAATGTTATTTTGGCTAGAGTACTAATTAAAGCAAGGAGGCTGATTGTATGCGTAGGGTAAGGAACGTCGACACTATTATTGTTCTGTGTTAATTATTAGGAATAATAATGTTTATTATTAATGAGGAACTTATATGTTGAAATGCCTTGAATTAAGCACCGTGTCGATTGAGTCCTCCTGACTTGCGTCACCCGTAGAGGTCATGATTGTCCCTGATTGCAGCACTTGGTTGTATTGTATTGCGTAGTATGTTTGTGTCAGGTGAGTTATGGACACCTCTAGTAGCTTAGTATTTATGTCTGTGTGTAAATACGGTGGAAGGAATCCAGTGCCGTATCAAGAGTCTCTGGCTATTTAAAGGCACAGTTCCACTCTTGTGACACGCTCTGAGCCATATCAGTAGTCTCGGGTTGTTTAAAGGCACAGTTCCACTACTGCGACTCTACTGTTGGATTCTTTCATTCGGTGAGAGTACTGTGCCTAATCCCTGGTGTCTTTTTCTACTTACAGCTACTAGTTGCACGCCTTATGTCCAGGGGCGTTTATTCCTTGTTGTCACTGGATATGTCGGGTCGTCTTGATTATGTTCGTCATACTTGCATCTTGTTAGTCTGAGTGGTGACGCAGAGTCGAGTGGGTTGTTTCTTCTACACGCGCGCACACACTTAAACAACAAAAAAAAAAATAAAAAAAAAATTGCACCTGTTGTCAGAGTAGTTTCCCTTAACTAGGAGGGTTCTTACAATAAGAAAGATGGCTTCCCTATGGGAAATTTAGGTCGACCTTCTTCATTTGTATTTCCCAACTCAACTAGCTATGACCACTCAATATCTTCGATGGATTCTTTGTACCGTAGTACCAGAACATCACTGAGTACAAGAAATTAGAAATAGTGGACATTAAGATGTTTGAATAGTGCATTTTTTCCCACCTTGATGTATCCATTAAGGAAACTTTTGAATTCATGCACCTTGTCAATCAATGTAGGGGGAAACACTCATTTTTCTTCAATCATGCGATATGTATCCATCATTTTAGGTAAGGAATATATTTATTTACTTTTCAAGCTTGAAGAAAATCATATGTAGGTTCCATATATGTCTTTGTGAGTGTGCCCCACAAGTAAGAACCCAACCTCAATAGTGATGAAGACACCAAGTGCAGCGAAAAGTGATAGAAACATGAAAAGATAATGACTCTTATCATCACTTGCTGCATTTTCCAACTGTAACAACAAATGTGGAGGAAGAGGTTTAAAATCAACATTTTGATTTTTTGATCTTCCATGTGTAACATCCCTCTCTGGCGCACTTACCAAACTTATTCTTTGAGGACACTTGCTCGCAAGTGATCTGGATTTTTATGATGATAAAACTTTTTCCTTCCTTATGATGCGTTAATTTATATGACAGGATGTTTTTACTACCTTGATGTAGACAGGTGCTGTTGACTCAGTTTCATTGAGTATGTAGGGTTTCAGACCTTGAGGATGCAGAGGCATCGATAGAACTCCCTTGGACTCCGGATTGAGTCAGGGAGTGGGCTATTTGGGTTGTTTCATTTACGATGATATTGTTTTGTTTTGATGATATGCTATTGATTTTATGATATGTTGTTGACATGATATGACATGATGGTTGATGATGCAGGATGACGATAGCTTGCTGACCAAGACTCACATATGGAGTAAAGGGGCCACACACGAGTTCCAGAGAGATTGAGGGAGAGGTGTGGAAAACAGCCCTACCACAGCCTACTAGCACTCCCACCATGGCTCGAACTGTAGGTTAACGATTACCTAGTTCGAGAGGATCCACGATGCCGTGAGGGCAGACTGCGACAGTCGCTCACGATGATTCTAAGGGGCACGCAATAAGGCGGGGGCCTTATTCCTTAGATCCCTTAGTCTCCCACAAGTTTACCTAGCGGAGTGTTGACTACAGGGGTTATAGAGTCTACCAATCCGTCAAGTCAGCGAGTGGCACCCTTGGAGCACATGGTGCATCCTGAAGGGCACGTCGCGCAAATAAATGCAAATCAATGAGTGGCACCCTTGGAGCATGTGGTGCATCCTGAAGGGCATGTCGCACAACCGAAGCAAACAAGGCGAGTGGCACCCTTGGAGCACGTAGTGCGTCCTGAAGGGAACGTCGCATTGATGATGATGATGAGACAACCTAGATGACCCTAGACCTTAACGCCTGATAAAATTATTAAAATCGACTCCCCTAATTAAATTGTCGCCCTGTTCAAATCAAAACCTAAATTAAAAACATGTCTAAGATAAATTTTGACAAGACCTAAGAAAAGATCCCACAAAAATAAAAATAGGGCGTAAACTAAAACCCTCCTAGGTGTTAATTAAAGTCTTCTTAAAAGTAAAGGGGGTAAAGAAATGAGGGGGATAAATTAATTGAAACCAAGGATTTTTAAATTTTAAAGAAGATTGAATTTATCTAAGAGAGGGGGGTATAAAAATTTAGGATTTTAAAAACATTTTGAAAAGACAAATAAGCGCAATTATCATTTTGGGTTTAACAAATTTTTTTTTAATGAATATAAAAAAATAAAAGAGAGGAATAAAAATTAGAAATGAGAAAACTTGTAATAAAGGAAATTTAATAATGGAAAGTAGGAGACATAGGGTAAAAAGAAAAAAGGAATCAACATTTAAGGAGTTACTAAAATTCAGAAACTTCATTTTAGGAAAGTGATTAAAAGCATGAGAGGGGATCTAGGAACCCTAGGAGTAATTTAAGGAGCNATTTTTGGGGGAGTGAGGAAATTGAGTCTTTTAATTATTAAAAAGAAATTAATTTTTGGAGAACCGTAGGGATGAGTGACACTTGGACGGCAGGGAATTTTAGAGGATTGTCATAAAAAATTTAATTAATAATGATTTAGGAAAGTAGGTGAGTCTCAAATTTCTATAAAAGAAGGGGAAAAGAAGGAAGAGGGGATGAACGACTAGCGTAACATTACGTTGATGAATTGTGGCTTTACGGGTTGCTTGTGAGGAGTTGGGTGTATCTCAGATGTGTTGGAGTGGTAGCTCAACCATGGAGAAGAGCTGAGAAGCTAGTCTTATCTCTGGTTCTTGTGTGGCCCCTTTGCGGCTCGGGTGGCTAAGAGGGAAGCAGAGTACCCGTAGCGTTTGGCTGGGAGGTACCGGTGAGCTTTCTTGGGTCGGCAAGCAGAAGCGGCATGGCGCGAGAGATGCAGCGCAGAGCACGGGACATCTTCCGAAGTCGGCGAGAGGCAACGGTATGAATTTTACATTCTGGTAGAGTAGATTGTCTAGTTATTCTCTTAGGCGATTATGATGCATTATATGTAATATGTGGCTTCAACCGTTGTGGTTCACTTTCGTATGCTATGGCAATATCGTCTCGACTCTTTTGTTGGGTTAAAATTGTTAATGGATGTGGATTTCTGGAATTTTCATTTTTATATTTCGTTGTTGTTGATGATGGTAGTGACACGTTTTGGGAAGAGAATTTAATGTGTGGGTTTCCTTTGAGATTGGGCATTCATGTGGATTGATTCAGCCTTTCTGCCTCTTGGTTTAATTTATGCATTCATAATTTCATTCTGGCATTTGCCTTCTGGGTTGGGCGTTTTTATTTCAAGCTTAAGCGATTTTTCTATGGGCGTTTTATTTTATACAATGGACAATGGCTATATGGGGCGTTTGGTAGTTTTTGAGCATTTATTTTGGGACAGTGGGCAAATGTGTACAGGGGCGGTTCTTTTTATACAGTGACGAGTTTGGGGACTGTGGGCGATCTTTGTTTTCAGTGGTTATTTCGGCAGTGGGCACTTCATGTATAATCTGTCGTCCCTCATTGATTGTCTTTCATTTCATTTTTTTTATAACCGACAATTCGTTTTTCATGAACAGGCATTAGTTTTTATTAAATCGGCAATTCGTTTGACTGCACAGGCAACTTGAATTAACCCCAAATCAATCTCTGTCCACGTTATAAATATTAATGGGTATTCTAGATTGTTGTTTTCTGTCTAAACTTAGATTTTCATTTAACTGATTGTCCGAATTTTGGTTGCTGTAATGATACAATGGCATTTGTTACTGAACGTGTTGGTTTGTTGCTGAATGCGCCCTGTTGTTTTCAATGACCACCATTAAAAGTAAGTCAACATTGCCAATACAAACTGAAATATGAATTTGATGTAGTAACAATGCTTTTGGAGCGTTGTTGTCACTCGACGGGGTTATAAAACTTCAATGACAATATCAATTCAATTGAAAGAATCATTAACTGTCCTAGTCATGAAACGTTCTGGTATTGGGCTCTCTTTCTGCCACACAATGACATGCATATAATCGCGAGAGTTAGCGCATGCTTCTTATCATTTATTTTAGTGTTAAACATTGTCGTGTAAATGTTGGTTATCTTGGGTTGGGCGTGTTACTGGGAAATGCGAATCTCATTACAGACTGATTTCAAATTTGACTTCCTTTACCTCTCGCTTAATGGTTATGGTCTGTGTTTATTCTGGGACAACATTCCTTAATTCGACCGATTATGCAATCAGATGTCAGTCCTGTACATCGATTTACTTTAAATTATTGTTACCTCTAATTATGGTATGTTTATATTTGATATGTGGCCTTTTCAGGAATGTCATTTTTATGCATTGTCATTTAAGTTACTATTTTTATATTTCCTTTTCCTTATATCGAGGTTTCCTCATTAGTTTAGCTCGACTTCTATTTACGTTTCTAGTTTGACAATTTTAAATACAACATTGAAAAGTAATTGCAACGGAGATAAATTAAACCATATGAATCAAAATTTTATGCTCATTATTGATCTCGATGGAAACAATAATTTCATGATAGGCGACCTTTGTGTAAATCGCTACCTCGCTACCCCTTCGAAGAATAATGCTGGGGTTTTGCCTTACCTAATCATGATTTCGGCTAAATGCGTAATCGTCATTCACTACCCCATAAATTAGTAATTTTCCTTCGGCTGAAGGAGACAATGCATTAATTAAATTAAAATCGAATTATGTCTGGAGATGAGCAGAATCACGTTTCCAGACTGCATCCTTTGACTGTCACTCCTAGTCTGCGCTCAATTGATAAATCTGATTCGATTCTTTCCACCTTTTACATCGCGTGTTGCTGATAATGTAAATCTTTATACACTCATTATTCCTCGAAATCTTTATACACTCATTATTCGTTGTATGGAAATAAGAAGCCCTCCTACTTAACGACATTCTAATCATTGGTATCTTAATTATTACCATTTTTAATTTTATTATATTATCTTGTAAAGAATGTCCTTCTGAATTGTTGTCATTTTAATATGGTTATCTTTACCTATTGCCTTTTAAATATGTGATGGTATTGTACATTTTCAATATGAAGTTACTTGGTTATTGAAGTATTTAATATGAATTTAATATTGGATATATATTTAATAGTTTTAACTTTATTATATTATCTTGAAAAGAATGTCCTTCTGAATTGTTGTCATTTTAATATGGTTATCTTTAACTATTGCCCTTTTAATTATGTGAGGGTGTTGTAAATTTTCAAATATGAAGTTACTTGTTTATTGATGTATTTAATTATGAGGTAATTATCAAGGTGATGTTATTTTACATTGACATTAGGGATAGATAATTAATTATGATGTTACTTTTGTACCCTTAATGTGGATATTTTAGATGTGATATTTTAACTATCTTTATATAGGGTCCCTTTAAAACACTGTTTTAAATAATGTCATTTTAAATATAGTAATTGTTATATCTTGTCATTTTAAATAGGATGGTTTATTGATATATTCAAATATGATGATAATTTTAATGTAGGTGAAGGAAAAATGTTAAGGCATACCAATGTCAGGGAAATATTGTTTATATATTCGCAATTGTAATGTATTGTTGAAATAAGAAATTGTGTTTTCTTACCTTATGAACAAGATGGCAAGATTAGAGTTGAAGCGTATGACCATTATTTATTTCAATGTTGTTGTAATTAGAAAGGAGATGATATGGGTATCTTCTTGTGATGTTGGTGTAGTCTCTTGACATTGATGAGACATACTCAGTGGAATGCCCAGATTTATATGCATTAAATTACTCGGAGTTAGTAATGAGGGTAGTTGTTCATTTAAATAATGTTGAAATTGGGTTTGTTGTCGGAGTCCTCTTATCACGCGCCATCCATAAGGGGCGTATTTGTTCTTCTTATTTACGTTGTTCTTGATTGTATTCAGTTAGTTGCTTGGTGTGTTATGTCAGGTGGGATGTAGACACCTCCATGTTCCTCAGATTAGTCGCCAGCCCTAAGACCATAAATGGTTAAAATCGATGGGAACCTGGGCTTGAGCGTTGCTTATGTGTCTTGGAGGTCCTAACCATTGCAGGGTAGGATGGGCGGGAGGTCAGTCGTAATTAGCAGTCAGTTTTACTTTGTCGTGTGATCATCATTTATGCTGGTGGTTACGTGTCGTGCATCCTGGTCATCTTCTTATGTTCATCCTGGTTGCGTCGTATTCGTCGTCGGGTGGTGAGGAAGAGTTGAATGGGTTGTTGTTATTTCCTTGTACACATGCACACACACACTTTTAAAAAAGGAAAATAAAAATAAAAATTTGCACATGTCACTAGAATGGTTGTCGTAGTCAAGAGTTTCATTACATATGGTATCAGAGCAGGTTCGACCCGCGACTTGGGATTCGCTACGGTTTCCGTTGACATGATTGTATTTGATTCTATAGTTGCTGATCGAATTGATTGTTGGGTGCAGGTAATCATGGTTAGACGACGCCGCGGAGGCAGACGACGGGGTGCTAAGGGAGGAGGTGCGACGCCTCCAACAACATCCACGCCTGAGGGGTCTAACCCCTAGGGAGGTGAGCAGGTCCTTGGACAGGAGCAGATCGCAGTTGCCGATGTTGTGGGGATGATGAGATCTTTCCAACGCATGTCTGAGGCGCTGATCAAGAGATTGGATAGAGATGAGGCCAGGGCGCCGACACCTGCTGAGGTTCCACCACGTGCGTCGACCGTTACTGGTAGCATTCACCGTGAACTCAAGAAGGTGAAATTTCCTGAGTTCTTTGGTGCCCCGGACGGTGCCGCCGCCGAGGCATGGTTGGAGAATATGGCGATGTGCTTTGCACTTCGCGATTATACCTCCAACATGAAGGTCCGCATGGCGGTCTTTCAACTGAAGGGGAACGCTCTTCTATGGTGGAAGACGCTCCTACCGTAGCTGAACATGGCCGTCAAAGACGTGTCATGGGAACTGTTCAAGGAATGGTTCCGAGAGAGGTATCTTTCAGAGGAATTCATTGAGTGCCAACTCAATGAGTTCAACGCATTACGACAGGGAGGTCGTACGGTGCCCGAGTACGAGGCACGTTTTATGGAGCTACTCTGGTATGCTCTGCATCTGAACACTGAGAAGATCAAGGTCAACAGGTTTGTGTTTAGTCTTAACGGCAGCCTGCGTGCAAAGGTTAGGATTTTGATGCCTCAAACCTTGCACGACACTGTCCAAAAGGCCCTCATAGCAGAGGAGGAGCTTATCAGCGGGGGACCAACCAGGACTCCATCGAGACCAGCAAAGCAGGGTTCCACTAGTACACCACAGCATCAGACACCAGCGAGACATATGCCGGGATATCGTGGCTTCTAGAGGGGATCCACGTTCACTACACCTCGACGACCGCCACCTCAGCAACAGACACCTTACCGAGGACCACAACAGCAACAACAGCGTCGCCCGCAGCAACAACAGTTTAGGCCTGTTCAGCAGAACAGACCAGGGTTCCAGGCCAGTGGGCCGTCATCTTCTACTTCGGGTACCAGGACTACTGGGCCGAAGAAGGGGTGTTGGACGTGTGAGGAGCCACACTACCAGCGCGACTGTCCTGTGGAGAGGACCAGGGCGTCCAGATCAGCCGAACCTACTACAATGGGAGATATGGGCAAGGCCCATCAGATTCATGCAGCGGTGAATAACCGCCAGGCAGAGCACCAGTCTACAGTGCTTGAGACGACAGGTATTGTCGCTGACCAGACCCTTAGTATTTTGATAGACCCAGGAGCTACTGNACAGACCAGGGTTCCAGGCCAGTGGGCCGTCATCTTCTACTTCGGGTACCAGGACTACTGGGCCGAAGAAGGGGTGTTGGACGTGTGAGGAGCCACACTACCAACGCGACTGTCCTGTGGAGAGGACCAGGGCGTCCATATCAGCCGAACCTACTACAATGGGAGATATGGGCAAGGCCCATCAGATTCATGCAGCGGTGAATAACCGCCAGGCAGAGCACCAGTCTACAGTGCTTGAGACGACAGGTATTGTCGCTGACCAGACCCTTAGTATTTTGATAGACCCAGGAGCTACTGAGAGTTTCATTTCTGGTACAGTGCTAAAAAGGATTAAGGTCAAGGCAGTCAAACAGGACGAGTTTAGCTTTGTATAGATGGCTTCGGGAGCCAAACAGAAAGTGGGAGGAAAGGTTACGGGATGTGCCCTTAACCTAGGAGAGTTTTTCACAAGGGTCAACTTGTACGTCACAATCTTAGGGTCTTATGACGTCGTAATCGACATGGATTGGTTGGAATCGCATGAGGAGATACTCAACTGTAAGACGAAACAATTGAGCATAGTTGATGATGAAGGATAGAGACGTGTGATAGTAGGACGGAACTAGGGAGTATCCCTGAGGTTCGTCTCTTCTTTACAGTTACGGAAGAGTATGCGCAAGGGGTGCAAGCTTTATGTGATCCTTGCGCTCAACGAAAAGGGAGTAGCAGAAGGTCTAGAACACCTTCCGGTGGTGAAGGAGTTTGCGGACGTATTCCCAGAGGAGTTGCCTGGGATGCCGCCAGAAAGAGAATTGGAGTTTACTATAGACCTGAAACTGGGAACTGAACCAATAGCGAGGACACCTTATCGGATGTCGACCCCGGAGTTGCAAGAGTTAAAAATGCAACTGAAGGAGTTGCTGGACCTGGGACTGATACATCCTAGTGTGTCACCGTGGGGTGCACCCGTTATTTTCATTCAGAAGAAGGACAGATCATGGAGGCTTTGCATTGACTATCGTCAACTGAACAAGGCTACGATCAAGAATTAATACCCCTTATCCAGAATTGATGATCTGTTTGATCAAATGAAGGGTGCGACGGTGTTCTCTAAGATCGATTTGAGATCAGGGTATCACCGGTTATGGATCAAGGAGGATGACGTCCCTAAGACCGCTTTTAAGATGAGATTTGGACATTATGAGTTTACTATTTTACCTTTTGGACTGACAAATGCCCCTGGGGTATTCATGAATTTGATGAATGGGGTGTTCTACGAGTACTTGGACAAGTTCGTCCAAGTATTCATTGACGATATTTTGATCTACTCTCGGACGACGGAGGAGCATGACGAGCACTTGCGCTTGGTACTACAGTGTTTGCGAGAGCACAAATTATATGGGAAACTGTCCAAATGCTCTTTTTATCAATCAAGGATTCACTACTTAGGGCATGTCATCTCCGATGAAGGTATCGCCGTGGATCCGGCCAAGGTTGAGGCTATTATGGAATGGCCGGCACCGACGAATGTCACAAAAGTGCGTAGTTTTATGGGTTTAGCAGGATACTATCAACGATTTGTCAAGGGATTTTCGAAGATAGTAGGTCCGATCACGGAGTTGCAGAAGAAAAGCAAGAAGTTTGTTTGGAAAGAAAAATGCGCGGAAGCATTTAGGAGGCTTAAGGAGTTGTTGAAAAYAGTGCCGATACTAAAGGTCCCTGACATGGACGCAAACTTCTTGGTATGCACTGACACATCCAAGGAAGGGTTAGGTGGGGTCTTGATGCAAGACAGAAGAGTGATTGCTTACATTTTGAGAAAACTGAGAAGGGATGAGGAGAACTATGTGACGCATGACTTGGAGTTATTAGCCATCATTTATACCTTAAAGGTATGGAGGCACTACCTTGTTGGATGAAAATTTCAATTAAGGACTGATCAGTGTGGATTACAACACATTTTTATCCAAAACGACCTGAACGCGCGACAACGGCGTTGGTCGGAATTACTTAGCAAGTACGACTTCGAGATTACTTACATAAATGGAACTGTGAACCGAGTGGTGTATGCTTTGAGTCGGAGGCCATGCATCTTTTCGGTGTTGCCTCTTCAGATGAATCTACGTGAGAATATTCTCGCTTTACAGCATGACGATGACTGGTACAAAGAAGTCGAAGATTTTATCGGACAAAACACTATGATGATACCACGATTTGAGGGATTTACCTTTGAAAGCGATGGGTTATTGAGATTTAGAGGTCGGAATTACGTACCGCCAAACGACGAGTTGAGGATGTTGATCCTGAGCGAGGCTCATAGAGAAGTTTACATGGCTCACCCGGGAGTTACGAAGATGAGGGAAGACCTTAAGCCCTTGTTCTTCTGGAAAGGAATGAAGGCCGACATAGTCAAATTTGTGGCTAGATGTCTCGAGTGTCAGCAGGTAAAAGCTGAACATAGACACCCGGCAGGATTACTACAACCACATGCCATTCCGAAATCAAAATGGGAAGTCATTTCGATGGATTTTATTGTTGGATTTCCACTGACGGCAAGGAGACACAACTCAATTTTTGTAGTGGTAGACACTCTGACAAAGAGTGCTCACTTTATTCCTGTGTGTACAACATATCAGGCACCGGACATAGCGAGAGTTTGCATCAGTGAGATTGTGAGGCTACATGGCGTGCCTAAGAGGATTATATCCGATCGAGGATCGATGTTTACCGGATGATTTTGGACGAGTTTCCAAGAGGCCTTGGGAACCCAACTTAATTTTAGTACTGCGTATCACCCAGAGATTGACAGACATACAGAACGTATCAAGAAAACCTTGGAAGACATGTTGTGCATGTACGTGATGGACCAACAAAAGCGTTGGGAGGAATTATTGCCTCTCATAGAGTTCACTTACAACAACAGTTACCAGAGCACCATTAAGATGGCGCCTTTTGAGTTTCTATATGGGCGACCGTGTCGGACGCCCTTGAGTTGGGATCGGCTTGAGGATAGGGTCCTGGTGGGACTAGAAGCGATCCAAGAAATGGAAGAGCAGATGCAAACCATACGAAAAAGGATAAAAGAAGCGCATGATCGACAAAAGAGTTATGTCGATGCGCACCGAGTCGACCGTAGTTACGAGGTCGGCGATCGAGTCTTCTTGCGGGTAAAACCGCATAAGAGTTTGATCAAGTTTGGAAAGGGAGCTAAAATCTCTCCTAGGTTCATGGGACCCTTCGAGATTGTGGAGAGAAAGGGGCCCATGGCCTATTGACTAGCCTTGCCTGATTCCTTGAGGCGTATGCACGATGTTTTTCATGTATCTGTTTTGAGACATTATGTTAGTGATCCTACACACGTGATTGACATCGGTTCCTTGTAGGTATCGGACGAGGGAGCGCTCATGGCTGAGCCAGTCTGCATTTTAGATCAGCGTGTTCAACAGTTACGACGTCGAACGGTAGATCAGGTCAAGGTCCAGTGGGACAACTATAGTCCACACTCGGCGACCTGGGAGGACGCACATGATATGCGCTAGCAGTTTCCATTTTTGTTTGATGGATAGACTTATGATACTGTGGTATTTATGATATTATGGTACATTTATTTCGGCATTTATACTGAGAAACTTTGGGACGAAGTTTAGACCAAGAGGGGGTGTATGTAACATCCCGCTCTGGCACACTTACCAAACTTATTCTTTGAGGACACTTGCTCGTAAGTGATCTGGATTTTTATGATGATAAAACTTTTTCCTTCCTTATGATGCGTTAAGTTATATGACAGGATGTTTTTACTACCTTGATGTAGACAGGTGCTGCTGACTCAGTTTCATTGAGTTTGCAGGGTTTCGGACCTTGAGGATGCAGAGACATCGGTGGAACTCCCTTGGACTCCGGATTGAGTCAGGGAGTGGGATATTTGGGTTGTTTCATTTACGGTGATATTGTTTTGTTTTGATGATATGCTATTGATTTTATGATATGTTTTTGACATGATCTGACATAATGGTTGATGATGTAGGATGACGATAGCTTGCTGACCAAGACTCACATATGGAGTAAAGAGGACACACACAAGTTCCAGAGAGATTGAGGGAGAGGTGTGGATAGCAGCCCTGCCACAGCCTACTAGCACTCCCGCCGTGGCTCGAACTGTAGGTTAACGATTACCTAGTTCGAGAGGATCCACGATGCCATGAGGGCAGACTGCGACAGTCACTCACGATGATTCTAAGGGGTGCGCAATAAGGTGTGGGCCTTATTACTTAGAGCCCTTAGTCTCCCACAATCTCACCTGACGGAGTGTTGACTCCAGGGGTTATAGAGTCTACCAATCCGTCAAGTCAGCGAGTGGCACCCTTGGACCACGTGGTGCATCCTGAAGGGCACGTCGCGTAAAGAAATGCAAATCAGCGAGTGGCACCCTTGGAGCACGTGGTGCATCCTAAAGGGCACGTCGCGCAACTGAAGCAAACAACGTGAGTGGCACCCTTGGAGCACGTAGTGCGCCCTGAAGGGAACGTCACATTGATGATGATGATGAGACAAACTAGATGACCCTAGACCTTAACGCCTGATAAAATTCTTAAAAACGACTCCCCTAATTAAATTGTCACCCTGTTCAAATCAAAACCTAAATTAAAAACATGTCTAAGATAAATTTTGACAAGACCTAAGAAAAGATCCTACAAAAATAAACATAGGGCGTAAACTAAAACCCTCCTAGGTGTTAATTAAAGTCTTCTTAAAAGTAAAGGGGGTAAATAAATGAGGGGGATAAATTAACTGAAACCAAGGATTTTTAAATTTTAAAGAAGATTGAATTTATCTAAGAGAGGGGGGTATAAAAATTTAGGATTTTAAAAACATTTTGAAAAGACAAATAAGCACAATTATCATTTTGGGTTTAACAAAAAAAAAATTAATGAATATAAAAAAATAAAAGAGAGGAATAAAAATTAGAAATGAGGAAACTTGTAATAAAGGAAATTTAATAATAGAAAGTAGGAGACATAGGGTAAAAAGCAAAAAGGAATCAACATTTAAGGAGTTACTAAAATTCAGAAACTTCATTTTAGGAAAGTGATTAAAAGCATGAGAGGGGATCTAGGAACCCTAGGAGTAATTTAAGGAGCGATTTTTGGGGGAGTGAGGAAATTGAGTCTTTTAATTATTAAAAAGAAATTAATTTTTGGAGAACTGTAGGGATGAGTGACACTTGGACGGCAGGGAATTTTAGAGGATTGTCATAAAAAATTTAATTAATAATGATTTAGGAAAGTAGGTGAGTCTCAAATTTCTATAAAAGAAGGGGAAAAGAAGGAAGAGGGGATGAACGGTTAGCGTAATGTTACGCTACCGAATTGTGGTTTGACGGGTTGCTTGTGAGGAGTTGGGTGTATCTCAGCTGTGTTGGAGTGGTAGCTCAGCCGTGGAGGCGAACTGAGAAGCTAGTCTTATCTCTGGTTCTTGTGTGGCCCCTTTGCGGCTCGGGGGGCTAAGGGGGAAGCAGAGTACCCATAGAATTTGGCTGGGAGGTACCGGTGAGATTTATTGGGTTGGAAAGCAAAAGAAGCACGGTGCGAGAGACACGGCGCGGAGCAGAGGACGTCTTCCGAAGCCGACGAGAGGCAACGGTATGAATTTTACATTCTGGTAGAGTAGATTGTCTAGTTATTCTCTTAGGCGATTATGATGCATTATATGTAATATGTGGCTTCAGCCGTTGTGGTTCGCTTTCATATGCTACGGCGATATCGTCTGGACTCTTTTGTTGGGTTAAAATTGTTAATGGATGTGGATTTATGGAATTTTCATTTTTATATTTCGTTGTTGTTGATGATGGTAGTGACACGTTTTGGGAAGAGAATTTAATGTGTGGGTTTCCTTTGAGATTGGGCATTCATGTGGATTGATTCATCCTTTCTGCCTCTTGGTTTCATTTATGCATTCATAATTTCGTTCTGGCATTTGCCTTCTGGGTTGGGCGTTTTTATTTCAAGCTTGAGCGATTTTTCTATGGGTGTTTTATTTTATACAATGGACAATGGCTATATGGGGCGTTTGGTAGTTTTTGAGCGTTTCTTTTGGGACAGTGGGAAAATGTGTACAGGGGTGGTTCTTTTTATACAGTGAGGAGTTTGGGGACTGAGGGCGATCTTTGTTTTCAGTGGTTATTTCAGCAGTGGGCACTTCATGTATAATCTGTCGTCCCTCATTGATTGTCTGTCATTTCGTTTTTTTTATAACCGACAATTCATTTTTCATGAACAGGCATTCGTTTTTATTAAATCGGCAATTCATTTTACTGCACAGGCAACTTGAATTAACCCCAAAGCAATCTCTGTCCGCGTTATAAATCTTAATGGGCATTTTGGATTGTTGTTTTCTGTCTAAACTTAGATTTTCATTTAACTGATTGTCCAAATTTTGGTTGCTGTAATGATACAATGGCATTTCTTACTGAACGTGTTGGTTTATTGATGAATGTGCCCTATTGTTTTCAATGACCACCATTAAAAGCAGGTCGACATTGCCAATACAAACTGAAATATGAATTTGTTGTAGTAATAATGCTTTTGGAGCATTGTTGTCACTCGACAGGGTTATAAAACTTCAATGACAATATCAATTCAATTGAAAGAATCATTAACTGCCGTAGTCGTGAAACGTTCTGGTATTGGGCTCTCTTTCTTCCACACAATGACATGCATATAATCGCGAGAGTTAGCGCATGCTTCTTATCATTTATTTTAGTGTTAAACATTGCCGTGTAAATGTTGGTTATCTTGGGTTGGGCGTGTTACTGGGGAATGCGAATCTCATTACAGACTGATTTCAAATATGACTTCCCTTACCTCTCGTTTAATGGTTATGGTCTGCGTTTATTCTGGGACAACGTTCCTTAATTCGGCCAATTATGCAATCAGATGTCAGTCCTGTACATCGATTTACTTTAAATTATTGTTACCTCTAATTATGGTCTGTTTATAATTGATATGTGGCCTTTTCAGGATTGTCATTTTTATGCATTGTCATTTAAGTTACTATTTTTATATTTCCTTTTCCTTATATCGAGGTTTCCTCATTAGTTTATCTCAACTTCTATTTACGTTTCTAGTTTCACAATTTAAAAAAAAACATTGAAAAGTAATTGCAACGAAGATAAATTAAACCATATGAATCAAAATTTTATGCTCATTATTGATCTCGATGGACACAATAATTTCATGATAGGCGGCCTTTGTGTAAATCGCTACCTCGCTACCCCTTCAAAGAATAATGCTGGGGTTTCACCTTACCTAATCATGATTTCGGCTGAATGCGTAATCGTCATTCACTACCCCATAAATTAGTAATTTTCCTTTGGCTGAAGGAGACAGTGCATTAATTAAATTAAAATCGAATTATGTCTGGAGATGAGCAGAATCACGTTTCCAGACTGCATCCTTTGACTGTCACTCCTAGTCTGCGCTCAATTGATAAATCTGATCCGATTCTTTCCACCTTTTACATTGCGTGTTGTTGGTAATGTAAATCTTTATACACTCATTATTCCTGGAAATCTTTATACACTCATTATTCATTGTATGGCAATAAGAAGCCCTCCTACTTAACGACATTCTAATTATTGGTATCTTAATTATTGCCATTTTTAATTTTATTATATTATCTTGTAAAGAATGTCCTTTTGAATTGTTGTCATTTTAATATGGTTATCTTTACCTATTGCCTTTTAAATATGTGATGGTATTCTACATTTTCAATATGAAGTTACTTGGTTATTGAAGTATTTAATATGAATTTAATATTGGATATATATTTAATAGTTTTAACTTTATTATATTATCTTTAAAAGAATGTCCTTCTGAATTGTTGTCATTTTAATATGGTTATCTTTACCTATTGCCCTTTTAATTATGTGAGGGTATTGTAAATTTTCAAATATGAAGTTACTTGTTTATTGATGTATTTAATTATGAGGTAATTATCAAGGTGATGTTATTTTACATTGACATTAGGGACAGATAATTAATTATGATGTTACTTTTGTACCCTTAATGTGGATATTTTAGATGTGATATCTTAACTATGTTTATATAGGGTCCCTTTAAAACACTGTTTTAAATAATGTCATTTTAAATATAGTAATTGTTATATCTTGTCATTTTAAATAGGATGGTTTATTGATATATTCAAATATGATGATAATTTTAATGTAGGTGAAGGAAAAATGTTAAGGCATACCAATGTCAGGGAAATATTGTTTATAGATTCGCAATTGTAATGTATTGTTGAAATAGGAAATTGTGTTTTCTTACCTTAGGAACAAGATGGCAAGATTAGAGTTGAAGCGTATGACCATTATTTATTTCAATGTTGTTGTAATTAGAAAGGAGATGATATGGGTATATTCTTGTGATGTTGGTGTAGTCTCTTGACATTGATGAGACATACTCAGTGGAATGCCCGGATTTATATGCATTAAATTACTCAGAGTTAGTAATGAGGGTAGTTGTTCATTTAAATAATGTTGAAATTGGGTTTGTTGTCGGAGTACTCTTATCACGCACCATCCGTAAGGGGCGTATTTTTTCTTCTTATTTACGTTGTTCTTGATTGTATTCAGTTAGTTGCTTGGTGTGTTGTGTCGGGTGGGATGTAGACACCTCCATGTTCCTCAGAACAGTCACCAGCCCTGAGACCTTAAATGGTTAAAATCGATGGGAACCTGGGCTTGAGCGTTTCTTATGTGTCTTGGAGGTCCTAACCATTGTAGGGTAGGACGGGCGGGAGGTTAGTCGTAATTAGCAGTCAATTTTACTTTGTCGTGTGATCATCATTTATGCTGATGGTTACATGTTGTGCATCCTGGTCATCTTCTTATGTTCATCCTGGTTGCGTCGTATTCATCGTCAGGTGGCGACGCAGAGTTGAATGGGTTGTTGTTATTTCCTTGTTCACATGCACACACACACTTTTAAAAAAG